>JAMAHW010000178.1:0-24416 GCA_023627715.1 Periconia sp. R9002 | reverse complement strand
TATGAAGTGGGAGTAAGTGCTTGATTGATTGAGGTCCGACTCAGGGAACCGGACGGACTATATAGCTTCCAATCATCCAGTCACGTGACCGCGTCTCAACAGTCCTAAGTGGTACTAACGTAACTACATATGTACTTAGTTAGTGTGGCACGGGTCGCGCACCCCACCTGAATATTGCTTGTGTTTCAGAACATCTTAACTCGTCTAATATGACAGCTATTGACGATGCTATTGCATATATTGATTCTTGTAGAGTTGGTGGACAAGATACGCATGCGGGTATTGCGCGAATCCACCATGTTGAGCGACGTACGCTCGCGCCGAGGGACCAACGTCGACAGATGAGTAGGAAAACATCTATTCATAATCAGTATAAGTTGGTCCTTTATCAAAATCATGTCATGATAAAAGTTATCAAAGAGATTACTGACCGCCGCCTTCCGCCTACTACGGTGATGAATTAACACTTCGCTTCGTTTATTGCTGGGGGTCTTGTCTCCTACAGCTGGGTTTCCACAGTTTCTTCGACGCCATAAGGGCCGAGTCGCATGGTGATGACCACAGCGATGGATTTCAGTTGTCATGCAGCCGATTTATATAAGACCTTAAGCTACATTTCGCTCTTTTACGTAAGAAAACGTATAACCTTTGACCAGACCTTTGGCATATGAGAATTGATGTAGTTTGTACGCCACATCTTGTGGAATGAATTCCAATGCATGGGAGGAAGTGGCCCTTGACGTATGTCAAGTGCGCCCTCTGTAGAGGTATAGTCAACACCCGAATCTCCTTGTCTTTCTTCACACCGATATTTTTGCAGGATGTTGCAATTGTTCCCTCCTCCCTGAGCATGCAGTGAACGTGATTATATAGCAAGAAGGCCTGCTTCAAGGATCATGTACTCCCCAGCGTCCCCAACATTGATTTGGCTCGAAATGGCTTTGGGCCAATTGTTTGGCATCTCCGCTGTTAATGGGATCTATCGGGATTGGAAGATCCGAAGGACTTCTGCACGGCTAGTCTCACGGAAAATTAGAAACTGGCGGATGGCATCAATGGGCATATGATATGATAATCTATCGGACGGATGTAACATTTATACTAATAAATAGTTTAGGTACCCAGTACGGTAGAATTATTGGGAAGTTCAGTTAGCCGATCTGTTCATATCATCCGCGCTTTGACGTACAGTTAGCAGCAAAAGCAATACCTATTTTGGAGGTAGTTCCACTATCTCCGTGCTTATCAACGGTCCATAGTTGATGCGATAAACAAGAAGGTTACCGCTCACAATTGAGTCCTTCTGTTTCTCAAGTTCTTCTAAATTCCAGTCCGCGAACACCATGCGCCCATCCAAGTAACTTGCTTCGTGGGTACTAAGGTAGAGTGCAGTTCCCGCGGCCAATTTTGGGGTGTCTAACAAGGTACCCCTGAATTGGAGTAGGGCTCTCTGACCTATTCCTGTGCTTGCGACACCCCCAGGGTGGAATGCTAGACAGCGTACACCCTGAGTTCCAAATTCTAGCTGCACCACTCGGTAAAGCGGTTTACCGCCATCTTGGATGTCGCGTAGCTACTCATATTCGGCACGACGGAGTCCGATATGCTTGTCGAGACGTTGATTATGGTTCCAGGCTTGCCGTTCAATAATCTCAAATAGGCCCTGGTGCAGAGGTATGTCCCTTTAACGTCGATTTCCCAATCACGCCACTACATGGCAGAATCTGAATCGGCGATGTTGAAGTCACTATTGACTCCTGCATTATTGACAAGTACGTCTGGTGGTGGGCCTGTAGCGAGCGCAGCAAAAATCAACTCCACGGCGCCTTCATCAGTCACGCCTGCTGCCACTGTCGTCACAGTGCAGTCGGGCGATTGAGTCTCAACTTTAGATTTGGCTGTTTCCAGTGCAGTCGATTCCCGGCCTGTGATAGTAATATTTGTAGCTCCTGCGAGAGCGAACTGTACAGCTATGGCCTTAAGAGTTGTGAGTTGGAATGGTATCAGTGAGAAAGTGGGCATTGCTTACCTTCCCGATCCCCTTGCCCCCAGCAGGCGCAGCCCGTCCACTGGACACTAAGGCGACCGATGCCAACTTCACATACTCTTACGGGTGTCTCTTCGCGCCGGCGCTTCCTCTGCTCACACCCCGAAGAGCCTTCCTGAGCTCCTGGATGGCTGTGGTCATTGTGCTTTCCAGCCTGTCTATCTGCGCAGCTATCGCAGCGTTGCCTGTCTTCTGGTCGAACTGCTCGTCTGCCGGGCGCCACGACTCCACGACAGACGACGTGACGGAAGAGTGCAGCCAGGCGTTCTGGTCACCGGCCACCCAAGAGCACGAAGAAGTCACGCTGGTCTTGCAGAGGTCTAGGTACCTGGGATCGATGCTGGTGAGCAGCACGTCCTCTTGGTGGGCGTCTGCTCCAAGACATGGAGGCCAGCCCTGGGAGGCTACGTGGGGTTGTTCTGAGCTAAATGGATGGGAAGGGCTGAAGGAGAACTTCGCTGGCCAGTGGAGCGGTGCGGGGAAGGTCTGCGGCGGAATGGGTTGAGGCGGCGGCCGGGGTGACCGACTATAATCTACACGGAGAGCAAGCTTCAACGACGCAGTTCTCCTCTTGCTCGTCGGTGTGCTTGCGGGATTAAAACAGAAATGAGAGCTTGCGTTTTGCATCATCGCGTTTGAGAGACTGCTATCTCACGACGCAGGGCCAGATACTTGCGCTTTGGTGCTTGTAAGTCAGACAAAGGCCTAAAACTAGCTAGCATGCGACTCCAACACTTGAAGCCGTATATATCCACCATCTATAACAAATAATAAGAACAAAATTGATATCTCTACGCTTAAGATCCTTTGTCTTGTTGTTATGAAAGATAGAGGGTGCAGCGCGCCCAAAAACTATACCAAATTGTCTAGATTAGAGCAGTGTTTCATAACAGATAGACAGATACCAAATATAAGCTATATGATGTTCGTTGCCTTCAGCGAGATATTATAGGAAAAGAGCATTAAGCCATATGAAATAACGACTCTGTCTATTTTCTTAAACACATGTTGAGTGTCGCAATCTCTACTTAGACAGATATGATAGTGCCATACATGATGGAACTTAACAATCTCAAACGAAAGTATTTTGACTTCACACGTAGCATCATAGGTAAGCTCAAACCCTTCCGCAATCCATTAGCAGCTCTCTGCCATGCTTCTATTACTACCCATGTTCTACCACCAAAATTCCGCCAAATCATCCCACTGCATTTACTGCATTTACTGCGAACGTCCTGTCGCATTACTCTACAGTATTTGCCACCAATGGACCAGTCTCCTGGGCAGTCAATACATGGGTATTAGCCATAAGATCTTCAATCGAGGCATGTCGCTGCTCGAGGCCACCTGCTGGCTTTGGATTTGCAGGGACTGTTTGATTTCCTGGGTCCGAGGATATCCAGTTGTCCGTCGGCTGCCTAAACGCTTTTCCGAGATCGTTCTCGGCTCCTGCGGGGTAGAATGGCATCTCATTTTGCTCACTTTGATAATGCATACATTTCCTAAAATGAATCTCTGGTATTTTCTTGAAGAAATCGTCATACTCAGCAGACATTGCAGCCGTGAGCGATCCTACTGTTTCCTTGCAATTCGGGGGTTGTAGTGCTGACCAGGGATCTCGACATGAGTTCTTGGTGCACGATTTTGTGACCATCAAAATAGCGTTAAGACGATTGATGAGCCGTTGATGCTCGCTAGTAACATTCCCGCGTGCCAGATTATGAATCTCCCATGGGTCGGCCTGTGTTAAGTAAGTATCGCAGAAATGATCGAACGGGTCAGACTCACAGTGGTGTTGTAAAGCTCCATCTCATTGGTGCACCACTTAACGAACATCCAAGAGCTTTCTTCAGAAACAATACGGAGGGTCTTGTAGGTGTTGTTGTCTAACAATCCGTTGTACTCAGGTATTTCGACGATCTTGTCTCCCCAGAACTCGATGTTAATAATCTCTTTAGCTGAACCGACCTGAAGCTTTTCCGTAGGGGTCGGATCTCTCCAGTCCCGCAGTAAACTTCGTCCGTCAAGTATCTCTGGCCATTCTTCTTGGGGTGCCCCCATGATATCCAAGAATGTAGGAGCAAAATCCAGATGGGCACTTGCGACTTTAGACTTGACTCCTTGTGGCATTCCTGGACCTCGAACGACAAGTGGGAGATTCGTGTCCTGGATATATGGAAGTGCCTTTCCAGCAGGAAGCCTGTGTGCTCCTATATGATATCCATTGTCCGTAGTGAAGATGACTAGTATAGTTAGATCTACATCACATTTCGATAACGCCATACTGACCATAGGTATTATCTAGTTGTCCTTTTTCCTCGAGTTTGGAGATAACATCCTCGATAATCTCGTCCACTCCTTGTATGGCCTGCAGTCGCGCGCGATATAGCCTATCCGCCGTTTCTACTGCCTTTGCGTCCATTTTTTCGAAAGTCCTTATAAAAACACTCTTGCCACTTTGGATCTCATCGGACGGGTTCCAATTAGCGAACCGAGGAGTGCTTGAGTCGGCGAATTTGTCTGCATGGCGGGCTTGAGGTGTGGGGGGGCTCTTGCCAGATACATGTGGCGCATAAGGCGTGATAGCTAAAAAAAAAGGAGATTCCTCATCGATAAGTCTCTCTAGCCGATCGATTATATTCCAGATGAGCAATAAAGAAAGTAGGGGTGCTAAAAGATACACTTACGCTTTGATTCTTACAACATCGTTACTGTGGAATCCACGATACTGAATCGGGCGTTCGCCATTTTGTGACATTACAACATTGTTGTAGTCATTGATGTATGGTTCGAGCTGAATCTTATCAGAACACATTCCCAAGAGCATCAACATGAATCTATCAAAACCAAGGGAAGCTTACAAGAGCATCTACGTGATCCCAGCCTTTGGGCGGAATATGATAATTGACCTGACTGTAGCCATTAAGAAATTTTCCTACATCTAGCCTTGCATTAGTCTAGTCTACATGTTACATTTATAAGGAGTAATACTTACACTCAGCTCTGTACCCTGCTCGTTTGATCCAATGTGGCAGATAATTCTTATCTTCTCCTGCAAACCGCCACTTATCGTAGTTCCCTCTATCGTGATATTCAGCTAGAGTACAGATGCTCAATATTGTATAACGTACCCGGGAGGCCGAACATGCGTAATGTTAGTGTTGTGAGCAGCTTGTCCTCGTAACAAACTTGCTCGGGATGGACAACAGTTGCTAACAGTACCATAGTGATTCTCAAACTCAACACCTTTTGCAACCAGCTCACGTTGCAAGGCAGGCATATAATCAAGTGAGTTGAGCCGGCGATCCTGATCATCTGACATGATAAAAACTATGTTCGGTTTCTTGGTGTCTTCGTTCCCGAAGGTAAAGCTAGCCATAGCCAGCATGGGTAAGAAAGGGACCCTCATCTTACAGGTTCGTATGCTGCAATAATTGGTCTTCAAGTGTTGGTTGTCGAGGAGAACTATAAATCACGGAAAAACACTGGATAATCTACCTTTAAATGGAGCAGAGATCGTGTCTGCTCGGTACACGGCAAGCCTGCGAGAAATTTAATGCCCGCTTAGATTAAAACACTAAAAAGTAACAACTTTCGCGGGTTTACCTATACAAGCGACAGCTTCACTGCATCATCCGCTAGGACTATGATGGGTGTGGGGCCGATCGCGGGGAATAAGTGGAGGCCTAGGCATACCACGGCTGTCGGCCGCTTTCCAATTGCGGGTGCAGCACAGATCACACAATACTGTGGGTCAATCGTGTTGATTTTAGACGTAGATCGGCAGAGGCAAGATAGCTGCGAATTCGGCAGAGAGTCAATGATTACTCCATCAAGCAGAAAATGCCGCTTCCTACTGCAATTACCGAGCATCAACATTTGATCATACTCGCGATTGCCACAGCGCTTGGCATAGAATGCACATAAATCGTAATGCATATAGATTGTAAAGAAGTAGCTAACATCGTTTACAGAAACCAATCACTATCGCAACCTTTTTAACTTGTCCTTGCAATCATAACCCGTGCAGTCCCCAGCTTCAATTCGCGTTTTATACTGCTCATAGGGAGACTCAAGAGTATCTTTGGGCTTCCTGTCATCTCTGTACCACGGAATCGTGCCAGGAGTAGCTAAAAACCACCGCAAGGCAACATCTCTCATCTCTAGCCTGATCTCAGCGTACTCTGGGAGCGCAGCTAGATTGTGTCGTTCGTCAATGTCTTCTGTCCGGTCATACAACTCATCCGGCTCGTACAATCGGTAGACGTAGGTATACTTCTTGTTGCGGATACCAAGTGTCATGCCCACAAGAGAAGGATCGTCGTGTTGAAGCGCACCCTTAATGTCGTACGGGAAAGGGCCCTGTTCGAGAAGTGGCTCATCTCCGATCAAGAATCCACCCTCAGTGTACGCATATTCTTTATGTGCGATTATGGTGTCATTGCTCATGGCGTTAATGGCATCCACCAAAGACAGGCCGTAATGCTGATATGTTTCTGGCACATTTCCGAACTGCAACATGGTGGGGACAAGATCTACCATTTCGGCCATCTCGTCATAGACTTTCCCTTGAGGAAGTCCTGCTCCGCCAATGATCAAAGGCTCGTGGACAAGGTTGTCAGAAACGCCTGATAGCCACTTCTCCACCAAACCATAATCACCGAGGAATTCACCATGGTCGGTGAAGAACATGGTAACTGTTTCGTTCCAGAGACCTTGTGACTTAGTTTTATTGACGATTTGCCCAAATTGATGATCAATGCGCGACACCATGCCATAGTAAGTTGCAGTAATCTCTTTCCATTGTTCGGTGGTGGCTCTGATGGAACCTTGTTCGGTTGGTACTCGGGTCATGAAGTTGAGACTATATCCAGTCTATTGGTGGCTTAGCATAGTTTGAAAAAGGGACAGGTTCATTACCTTTTCTTCCCTAGCAACAGGAATGGGCATTTCCAATCGGTTGTACATGGAGAACCAGGGCTCCTCTACAGCGAACGGTGGGTGGGGAAACTGCAGTGGGATAAAAAGCACCCATGGCTCCTTGGGTGGGTGCTCTAGCCATTTCAAGGCACCATTTATCGTGACAGCGTCGTAGTCGATAGCCTGCGTTTCATTCCTCAGGCCAAGATAGAACAGCCTGTTCCAAATATTGTTCTGATCCTTGTTCCAGGAGGGTGACGAGAATTTTGGCAAGGTCTGTTCCACCAAGAAATCATTTTCGTCGAAGGATACCTCGGTCGCGTTCATGTCAAATAGATCACCACGTGAAGCGATCGAAGCGACATGATAGCCGCTCTGACGCAGCTAACGGAAGACATTTGGCTCCCAAGGTTTCACTAAGTTTTGAAGCGTGCGATGACCTGCCACGTGCGGATACTGGCCTGTAAACATGGAGCTTCTTGACTGTGAGCAAGTTGGAGCTTGTTGGAAAATGTTCGTAAATCGAGTTCCTTCGGCTGCGAAAGCATCGATATTAGGCTTTTGAATGATCTGGTGCATATATGTATCAGCGCACGGTCAGGATATGCCAATGTATTTGTCTGACCTCGTTTCCAAAAATGCCAACAGCATCGTATCGCAACTGGTCCGGCATGAACAGAATCATGTTGGGTTTTTCGACACACAGCCCGTTGCCTTTGGGTGGTATGGTGAACGGATGTTCAATTGTATAATTGTACTTGGTTACATTGACCACAAAGTCTCGCTCTTGGATCGTTGCGCGTCCACTAGCAGCATCGCAAACTAGCAAGGCAAGCAGCCAGAAACGATTCTGTCGGAGACAAGTATGCATTGTAGGGCATGGAAATCAGTCTCCCATTAGCGTTGTGGTAACAAAGCATACATAAGATGTTCACCTCATGCAGGTCTTATATTCAAGGTCTTAGAGGATTATAGTCAATGCACAGAGCAGAAAGATGCCATATGACCGTGTTCCCTGCCGCTTGCATATGCGGATTGATGCTAGCTATGATTTGCTCATACTCCTCACAAACGATACAAGTCCCTACGTGGTACCCCAAGGTTCTCAGTCGGCAAATAAATCTGGGGTCAGAAGCCTAGCCTGTTCTGGATGTACCGACCGACTTCCGACGAGGACACCCGGACGGAACTAATTCCTGCCATCCAGTTCGGCGAAACGACGACCTTGGGCGATTTTTCGTGAAAAGACTCTGCAGCTTCGCAGGAAATTGCTGTGCGTTTGCATTCCGTGTATACATGTAGAGTAAACAGCCAGTGCATAGATTAACATCAATTATCGAATCAAGATAGGAAGTGCTCCATTAGACGAACAGACATGAAAATGCTAAGAGAACCCAATTATGCATACTGTATAGCAATATGTGTATACAGGTATCTGAGTAGAATGAAGCTATGACCGAAGCACGTGTGTGGAGATAGGTGAACAGAATGCAGTCATGATCCGCGTATGGGTGATTTTAGCCACGCGAGGGATCCCAAGTTAAGTGGGGGACAAGAATTATACCAGTTTGGGAAGCACGATTTAGTCAATCTCTTGTATATTCGGCGATAGCCCATAAAAGGGATATAGTCTTACCTTCCAATAGTTACAGTGCGCAGCGCTGGTCATAAAACTCATTGAACAGCCCCAACTACGACCGCAGTCAGACGCAAACAAAGATGGGCGTGCGACTACAATTGCTCGCTATTGGATCACTCCTGTTCAATGGCATTATTGCACAGAACTCCAGTTATTCGTGCGGTGACGAGAATCAAACAGGTAAGGATACGGAGTCATACAAAAATGCGTCACTTACGCCGGCCGAGCGTGCTGACGATCTTCTCAAACGCCTGACTTGGGAAGAGAAAGTTGGTCAGATGGGCGGTATTCGCGCCGCTTTCAGAAGCGTCAATGGAAGTGTTGTACTCAACAGAACGTCTTTCGAGCAAATACGATCTACTCAGAATGGTCAGATTGGTAAGCCAGCCGTATTTCTACGTGTTTTATAGTATTTACCTGACTCAACACAAGGTTATGGGCAACAAGCAAATTGGGCTACGGATCTGTTGCCACAGATGAACGAGCTTCGTACTGAACAAATCGATGGATCTCGTCTACATATTCCTTACATTGTCATATCTGACTCTGTCAATGGCTTGTGGATTTCCGGTGGTACCGTCTTTCCCGGCACTATCTCCATGGCCTCCTCATGGAATTTGCCACTCTACGAGCAGGTTATCGCAGCATCGAGAGACGAGAATCTCGCCATGGGGATTAACTGGGTGCTCTCCCCAGAAGTAGACATTGTCAAGGATCCTCGCAATGGCCGTAATGGGGAGATGTATGGCGAAGACACTTACCTTGTGGGAGAATTTGGCACCAGCTACATCAAAACCATGCAAGAAAAGGACTGCAATGGATTTGTTAAAGTAGCCACAACCATCAAACACTTTCTCTTCGGATCCAGTAGTGGAGGCGTCAACCGCGCCAGCATGTTTGGAGGAATCAATCACATCCTCAACGACCTTGCTCCACCCTACCGCAAAGCCATACGGGAGGCGCAACCACTTTCACTCATGGCGTCTTACTCCTCCATTGATGGAGTTCCGGCTTCTGTCAACAAGTACCTTCTTCAAGATGTCCTACGCGGCATTCTAGGTTTCAAGGGTCTCATAATGTCAGATGCCAATGCCGTAGAAAATCTCCTCACTGAGTCGAAAGTGGCACGGAATCGAAGTGAGGCTGCCGTGAGGTCCCTTCAGGCAGGTCTTGAACATGAGTTGAAGCCCGATGGTCAAGGACTTTTCGTCGAACTGAAATCGATGCAGTCAAACGAAGAGATTGATTCTCTAGTGGACGAGGCGGTTCGTGCGATGCTCCATATCAAGTTTTCTACCGGGATGTTTGACAACCCATTGCCGAAAATGGAAGATCTGGCCAGCACACTACGAAATCCAGATCACCTGTCGCTAAATCGAAATATCACGCGCGAGTCGATTGTATTGCTCAAGAACGATGACGCATTCCTCCCTCTGGCCAAAAGCAACTTGAGCATCTCTTCAAAGATTGCGGTGATAGGGCCGTATGCAAACATCATAAATGCTGGTAATTATGCTCCCGTCGATCCCGCTGACTCGCGTTACGGTGACTCCTTTCTTCGGAGTTTCGAAAATGCTTTGGGCAAAGACAATGTCCTCTATGCGCAGGGGACCAGTACCGTGCTCCCCAACTATGCTCAAGATGCAAATGCTAAGGACGAGGCCGCCATTTCCGCAGCTGTGGATAAAGCTAAACAAGCTGGCCTCGCAGTTGTCGTCCTTGGATCCGGATACGGGAATTTCATACCCCAAACAATCAACAACGACCGTACGGACACTGAAGGCTATGCCCATGCAGACCTAGGATTCCCTGGAGCTCAACAACAATTACTCGACGCAATTCTTGATACTGGTGTGCCCACGGTTCTAGTCATGAGCTCTGGGCAGAGTTTCGTGCTCAGTCGGTCAACTTCTCGATGCAAGGCGATTCTGCATTCTTGGCTGGCCGGCGAGTACACCGGCGATTCTCTTGTAGAGATTCTTCTGGGACAGGTCAATCCGAGTGGTAAACTCACCGTATCGATCCCAGATCACAACGGCGCTTTTCCTGCATCATACGACTACCTTCCCTCAGACGATGTTGGCGGGTTTTCATCCTTAACAAAGTATGACTGGCACTGGCCGCAATTGACTCGAAAGCCCTCAATGTCCTTTGGCTATGGGCTGAGCTATACCAACTTTTCTATCTCCGATATCTCCATCTCCACCTCTGGTGCCGGACCAGACCGGACTATCGATGTATCTGCAAAGGTCACGAATCAAGGAAAGATGGAGGGCAAGGAAATTGTCCAAGTCTATTTTCGCCCTGAATACTCAGCTATTGAGCGACCTGTAATGCAACTGATTCGGTTCTCCAAGATTAACGTTGCTACAGAGAGCACAGAAACAGTTGTCTTCGATAAAATCCCTTTGACTGAGCTTGGGTTCTACGTGAATGGCGAGTGGACGGTTGAAGAAGGAAATTACACCTTCTGGGTTGGTAGTTCTTCGAGATTATCTGATCTGACTCCTGTAAAAATCGTCATATGATGTTGCTAGATGTGCCAAACGCACAGAAAATGTCATTAACTATCTTCTTAAATGCTTCTTGGTGTTGGTACTTTTTAATTGAGTGAAAGCCAAACCTTGGTTAGACGACACAATATGAAGAAGACATCGAAAGTTTGGTTGTGGTTGAAAACTATATGTTACAGTGAACTATCAAGACATTGGTTTTCCACTAATACCAGAAAGCCAGCCCCAGTCCTGCGAACCCCACCAAGAGAATATGGACGGTTCTATGTCCCCTGAGTCCCAAGCTCTATTTCGCATCATCATATTGATCATGCCCTGGACTGAAGCTGTCGAGGGAGTGTTGGTATCTAAGGTGGCTGGAGATACTTGCGCTTGCTCTCGTAGTTCTGGCAAGTTGTTTGATGTTGGTAGACTGCTGTCCACAGTATGATTGAGATCATACTGACTTGGCGACATCGTATCTTGGCTAGTGGGCACGGTATCTATGGGAGCAGATATCATTGAGCTGGTCCCATTGATATCTGGATCTATTTCTAGTTGGCTTGGTTGTTGAGTCCCTCCCTGGCAAATTTTCATTTGTGGGTTTGTGATGGATTCCACTTGCTCGTTGTCAGCAGCGCGAAAGTGATCGCCGGTACGTTGAGCAGCGCTCCTTGTAAGCTCAGGCTGGCCAACTTGCACTTCATCGTCTTCCTCTTCATCGCCCGCAAAATCCGCTCTTCTCAAAAGACTATGAATTGCGAGGCGTTGTCGGGCTTGTGCCGCTGAAGAGAGATGTCGACCCTGACCGCCATCTGTGCATTGGTCTGATACACTGTTTTTACCCCTTTCTGTAGCATTACGCAATTCGTCGGCGGTGGTTGCGTTGCTCTGAGGCGACGGGTTGTTGCTATATCGTTGCGCTACCATAGCCGACGAACCACCTCTGCCTTGTGGAATGTGCTGTTGCTGCGTAGAGAAGACATGGATAGACTGTTCGAGCTCCCGTATTATGGGTTTGACAAGGGCTGAAGCAAAGAAGAACCTTTTTCAAAGCAGTAAGACACAACTGAGCGCGACTTAATGCATACTCTGGTGAGAGGCGGTTGCGCCCGTTTCCGAGGCGAGAGATGTAAAGAACCAGTCTAGTGGCATGATATGCACAGATAGCAGTGTTAAATCCCAGTAGGTGCCACCGATCGCTGTGCTGGTTCAGTGTTGTGATTATATCGATGATGCGCATCGCATGGTGCGAGCAAAGGTCTTCGGCACGAGCCAATTTCGAAGGATCGTATGCTCGAAGCACTGTGCTTGATGCTGCTTCTGAATAGCCTGGAAGCAAGATTTTATACAGGTCGCAGTGGGTCTGATGCCATGAGACGTGTGCGAGCACACGACGTGGCAACCAACGATCTTCGAATGAACCTTTTAAACCCATCGAGCCATGGCTTTGTGGTAGAGGAGGTAGGCTATTTATGCCAGTTATCATACGGCGATGATGATCGACGAGTTCGGCGAGATTCGTTAAGGGTTCTTCCAACAGTGTAATGTTTCGCGTCAACCTCATAATATCTCGGCGCACAACTTCTAATTGAATAACAAGCCTGTATGCGCCATTTTCTTCTTCTTTTTGCCAAATATGTCGATCTCGCTCAGAGTCCAGAAACTCTTCTTCTCTTTGAGGAAACTCTATATAGACAACTTCGAATGGAAACATACCAAAGTCACCAAAACCGACAGAGAAGTAGCGTTCAACGATTTTGAGGGACCAGAGGATCCGTCGGCCGACCTCTTGTGCAGTGCAATCACAATTCTGGCGTTCATGGTTCAGTCTCAAAGCCCGCGGCAAATCGAGCTGCTGTGGCAATCAACATGAAAGCCCGCTGATAATGGGCAGTGTCCATGTGGTAATGTATGATCAGTAGTAACGTCCGCAGTCGTGATATACTTGGATTGCCAAGCTGTAGCCATATATTTTGTTCCGCAGCGTGCACCCATGCCGCTGCTCTCTCTTGCACTCTTGCGGGTGGCATTGGCAAGATAATATCTCCAGATTGTTCTTTTATGTGCACTGAAGCCACAGAGCAGAGAGCCAATGGTAAGGAACAAAAGTTTTTTCTGGCATGTCATCTTCGCTTTGTAGTTTGAGAATGGAGGAAAGCATACGACGGCATTAGGTAAATGACTTCAAAGAAAATGGATAAAAATCCATCAAGTATATCTCGCGTAGGCATTATTATGCCTTTACCAGAATTCGCATCCCCGTGGCAGCTTACTGATTCGGGTGTTTCCACGGGCAAGACTGCCTGGCTCGAACTGTCCTCATCGAAAGTTGATTTGCTGCGCATACACGTCCAGCAAGGACGAGTTTCCGGGGCTTTCGATACACAGATCAACCGCGTCCTCGATGTTGGGGGAATTTGTCCCTTCTGGCATTTCCCGTATGGACTCAGAGGTGTGATTACGGCGAAAGTGGCGTTTAGGAGAAGGATAAACGCAAGCTCTTCCTCTTTCTTTACAGGCTACACAGCTTGGATAAGTACCAGAGCATTTAATTTTTCTTATCTTGCACGCCGCACAAGCCCTCGCGCCCCGAAGGCGTCTTCGAAACATCCCATCGTTCTCTATGAAAGAAAGAGCAGTGTTGTGAGGCATGGCGTCATTGCTTGAAAACCTGGTGTCTGCAGAATAGCATGGCAGAGCGAGACGCTCGCAATTTCCGCATGTTCCCTGGCGCTTGGCGCAGCGAACCTGGAGATAGAGATATTTAGACTCAGTCTCGCGATCGAAGTGAGCAAGTGCCTACCTTGCCATCGCATATGACAAGCTGGACCGTATTGGGCCTTTCTCGTATCAACCCGACGCCGTCAAATCAATCGATCCGAATCTCAAAGAGGCGCCAGATGTAATTTCTATATACGCTGAACACCGAATGGTATATTCTAAGATACGATAATCTACTGTCCAAGTCGAAATGTTGAAGGCATGTACCATCAAATCTGCTACAGTCTGCGCTTTCCAATGTTCTGAACATCCTCCGGCCATATTCCATTCTGCTCTGCGTGTTTCACAGATCCTGGCACGCCCTTGCTCGGACCAGTCAAGCGTAAATGGATAGGGTCGTCCCCAATGTGTTCCATCTTTGCTTCCAGTAGAGCCGTCATGTGTGCTACAACACCCGCATATGACGGATCGTCATACACGTTGAAGAGTTCCAACGGATCCATCTCGCAGTCAAACAATTCCCACTCCTTCTCCTCTTCCTGGTTCGGATCTTCAGCTTTGCCCGGGCGGGCTCCAACGACGCCAAGATCTTCATTATACCAATAAATGAGCTTGTAACGGTGATCACGAACGCCGTAGTGTGCGTATGCTTGGTGGATAACATCGTTATGCATCCAGTAACGGTGATAAGCAACTTGCTGCCAGGTTTCTGGGGTTTTCGCCCGCAGGAGCGGCAGGATAGAGTCTCCTTGCATGTAGTTCGGGATTCTTATGCCTGCAAGTTCCAGGAACGTGGGTGCGAAGTCAACATTGCAAATAATATCGTTGCATACCGATGCTGGTTTTATCTCCTTTGGGAACCGCACGAGAAATGGCATTTGGAATGACTCCTCATACATGAAACGCTTATCGAACCATCCATGTTCACCAAGAAAGAAGCCTTGATCCGAAGTATAGATGACCAGTGTATTCTCTGACAAACCATTCTCGTCGAGATAGTCAAGCATTCGGCCCACATTATCGTCAATAGACTGAATCACGCGCAGGTATCGCTGCATATACCTTTGAAACTTGAAGGCGGACAGCTCTGCATGCGATTTGAAAGTAAAGACGGTGCCATTGTCTTTGCCAATGAGCTTGATGCTAGGATCCGTGGGCACTTTGCGCTGAGCGGAACCAGACTCCTGTTTTACGCGAACGCCTACAGAATGCCCACCTTCAGGTTGTACAAGCCCTAGGTCCTGGTAGGTCAGGTCCTCTGCAACCCGCATCTTGGCAACCCGCGCAGCTTTGGCACGGTTCTTGTAGTCATCGTCATAGGTCTCGGGCACTTTGATAGGTTTGTCGGAATACAGGTGGTTGTGCTTCACGTCGCATTCCCAAGAGCGATGTGGCGCCTTATGATGGCACATAAGAAAGAAGGGTTTCCCTGAGTCTTTGGTTGCTGTGATCCAGTCGAGGGATTTGTTCGTAATGATGTCGGTGACATAGCCACTCTCTTCTCGCTCTACACTAGCGCCCTTTCCTGAGGCCGGCATCTCGATGAATTCAGGATCCCAATATTCACCTTGGCCTGGGAGAACACTCCAATAATCGAATCCGGTGGGCTCATGTGGTTCGCCCTCTCCTAGATGCCATTTCCCAATCATAGCCGTGCGGTATCCCCCAGCGCGGAGGTGTTTAGCTACGTTGGGCATGTGCTTGTTGATTTTGTTATCGAGGGTCATTACCCCGTTGACATGGTTGTGAGTTCCTGTCAAGATAGCTGCTCTTGATGGCGTGCAAATAGAGTTGGTAACGTAGCAGTGATTGAAGAGCATCCCGTCTCTGGCCAGCCTGTCGAGATGGGGAGTGTTGTTGATGCCAGCACCGTAAGCGCTGATAGCTTTTGATGCATGGTCATCAGCCATGATGCACAAAATGTTGGGTCGTGAATCCATGTTGGCTCGGCACAGTTGTGTTTAGGAGGGAACGGATCGTTTCGCAAAGTGCGATTGTGTTGCGAAACTCACGATCCACTTGGAGATGGCCGATGGTTATGAGAGGGACGAAGCGCGCAAGGAATTTTCGATGATTTCACATCTGGGAGAAACATCAGTCCATTCGAAACACGGTGACCCCACAACGATTGACCCTAAATTCCCACGTGAGCTGCTGCCAGGAGCTAGCCCACCACTGGCCCACCGGTATCTGCCGTCGTCTTCCAGTAGTTTGCATCCGATATCTGGATCCTGATGTGCGGCAACACGCCCAGCGACTGTGGCGTTCGGCAGTCGGCCGGGTTTACTACTTTGGATCTTAGTCTGGGGCCCCACGCTACTAGACTCCAACTAATCCTCCGTCTCATTTTCCCAAGACACGCTACCGTCCTGCGTAGGCCTTTCGGATCACGCAACAGCACATACCCTAAGATGGAGATGAAATTCTGACTATTGCTTCTTCACGAGTCAATCCAGCCGCTCTCTCAAGTTATAATCCCATAACGCGTACTTCTGGCGAGTATCGCGACATCCACCTCATCTGAAAGCGTGATATTTCACCTTCCATCTCATTCCCACACTCCACAGTTCCAGCCAGAATGTCCCAAGCCTTGGGGCTCTTCCGAGCGATCTACCTCGTAGCTTTGTGTTGCATTGGTTCATTCTTATTTGCCTACGACACCGGAATCGTGGGCGGCATCTTGACCTTTCCTAGTTTTCAAAGAGATTATCGTTACTCTACTGCACAGCGCGCATCAGTCGGTTCAAATTCAACTAGTCTGCTCCAAGCCGGTGGTAAGTTTCAAACATGTCCAGGAATCTGCCATCGTACGCTCACTCCCACGTGTAGCTTTCTTTTCGTGCTTCTTTATCTGGCCATTCACCGCCAAATTTGGTCGTCGTTGGTCTCTAATCCTCGCGTCCTGTATTTTCAACATCGGTGCTGTTATACAGACAATCAATACGCACTCTCTCGCTGCTTTCTATGTCGCTCGTGTTATTTCCGGTATCGGTGTCGGAATGGCCACTGTGATCGTTCCCATGTACTCGGCCGAGATGGCGCCAAAGAACATTCGTGGCATGTTGGGAAGCATGTTCCAGTTCTTCTTCACAATGGGAGTTATGACCTCTTATTGGGTTGATTACGCAGCTGAGAAACACATCGACAAAGATAATAGCCTTCAGTGGCAGTTGCCAGTCGGCTTGCAGCTTGTGCCCGGAACAATTCTAGGTTTCGGCATGCTTTTGACCAAGGAAAGCACCAGGTGGCTCGCCAAAACGGGCCGTCGTGAGGATTCTATGCAATCTCTTATTTGGGTGCGCGGAGGAGACACACCTGAGGTACAGGAAGAGTAAGTAGACCGCTGCTCGTGACGCGGAAAGCTCTCGTACTGATCTGATCATAGGTTCGCGGAAATTATGAACAGCATCGACGAGGAAAATCGCATCAAAGAGGGCGTGACATGGAAAGAACTGCTCCAGCCTGTCAACCGATACCGTCTCTTCCTTATCATTGCATTGCAGATTGGTCAGTTCTAGCCAGACTTCAATTCAGATCATAGCTAACTTTTGTCGCAAAACCATAGGTGTTCAGCTTACTGGAAACACTTCTCTGGCATACTGTAAGTCTAAGTATTTCTGTTTGGTAGTACCATTCTGACGATACTGTGTAGATGCTCCACAAATCTTCAGCCTCGTTGGTGCAGGCCAAGATAAACTGCTGCTCACGGGATTCTTCGGTTTCGTAAAGGTCATTGCTTGTCTTTTCTTCCTGCTTTTCCTCGTTGATTGGAAGTTGGGACGCCGCGGCTCACTTCTACTTGGTGCTTGTCTCATGGGCACGTACATGCTCATTGTAGCTGTGCTTACCGCCACCTTCCCGCCCAATCCGACAGCTGGTCTCACCTCGCCATCGATCGCATCCTTGACCATGATCTATCTGGAAGCTATGAGCTATAACATCTCTTGGGGTCCAGTCCCGTGGGTTTACATGGGAGAGATACTCACAGGTCGCACGCGTGAAGCAGGTGTCGCAATCGGCACGGCTACCCAGTGGCTATTCAACTTCGCCTTCTCACAGGCTACGCCCCATGCGGTAACAAACTTGGGTTGGAAGACCTTCGTCATGTTTGCCATTTTTAACTATGCCCTTGTTATCTTCGTTTGGTTTTGCATCGCTGAGACCAAGGGCATGTCCCTGGAGGAAATGAATGAATGTAAGCGCCAATTTCTCTTTTTTCACTAGCCTTGCATGAGAACATTCTTTTTCCAACGTCTTCGAGTGCGGAACATCAGGTAACTAACAGCGCGATAGTGTTCACCAAGAAATTCAGGGTGAAAAAACAGAACACCGACGAGCGAATCGACACACAGAGTGTTGACGAGGATCTTAAGCAGTCTGCTACGCACATTGATGTAGAGATCACCTAGAGTGAGGCCTCGCTGAGCCGCAGTTGATCGACTCTTTGCACAAGTGAGAGGACAATCTTAGGGTTGAATAGTACTTTAGTAGCAATCACATATATTGTTCGAGAAGCTGGTCTTGTATATCTCTGTGTATCATACGCCCCAGCAGACTGTTCAAGGTCACATTTCAATATACGAAAATGTATTTGTATCTTGTCCATTCTGAGATCTCATAACCCGCACTACCCTTATATATCGCTGTTTTGGAGGTTGGAATTCCTGTGATATATTGGAGGGAGCCGCAAGTACTCTTGAAACAATTCCCAAGCGGTTGCCGTGCTGTAACTACCATAATGAAAGTGGGCACAAAACAGAAACTTGGATACCCATCAGAGCCCAATACACATGCGTTGTAGTTGTGAGACAAATACACAAAGGGTCAAATTTTGCTGGTGGTTCTGAAGCGATAATCCTAAGTGACAAGTAATAGAATATCTTGCAGGAACAACTCAACAAAGCCACAGGACTGCCTATCTTCATGTCATGTGTTGCCACTTCCTAGTTTGACGTTGGTGTATTTGTTTACAATGGATATTTGGAGTTGTTTTGGCTTTGCCGTGCGTTCACTGTGAGGAGGGGGATTTTCAGCTGAATCCATATTTTCCATGTTAGGCGGATATCGGCATAAGAAGATTACCGGACATCCGATCCAGTTCGCTAGCCTCAATGAGTTAATCCGACCGACTGCCGATACCCCATACATTTGACCACACCCGAAAATTGCGGGGAACAGCATGGATTCAATGGTTTTGTAGCGACAGCATACATCGGCACATCAAAGTCGTACCTACTAAGCAAGATATTCGCCGCAATCATGATATAAAGGATTGATCGTACTGATACTAGTAGTTGTTTCGTTCTTGGCCTGAAATTTCACCTTGTATCAATTATGTTTTACAGGAGTATTGCTACTTCGCTGCTGGGGCTGTCCTCATTGTGCATTGCATCGGCAGAGAAGAAGCCTTCAGCATGCAAATCACCGACAGAGGAAATGCCCAATATTGTGTTCCTGTTGAGCGACGACCAGGACCGGAGGCTCGGGTCCATGGAATATATGGAAACACTGCAAAAAGAAATGATTGCAAAGGGTTTGGAAGCGACAAACCACTTCACGACGAGTGCGCAGTGTTGTCCTAGCCGAGTCACACTTCTACGTGGGCAAGCGGCACATAACACTAATGTCACTCATGTATTTTCTCCAGGGTATTTACTACACCGTTTCATGCTTTACAGACATTCGCTGAATCATATGGCAGGGGCAACTATGAGAAATTCATGCTTTCTGGTCAGGTTCACGATTACATTCCTCACTGGATGAAGAAAGCTGGCTACAGGACTGAGTGTATATAGCTCCGAATTCTCCCAGTTCACTCAACTGACTTGCATAGATATCGGAAAATTTTTGAATGGCGTCAATCTAATGAACTGGAATATCCCTCCCGCAGGATGGGATCATATCGAGTACCTCATGGAGCCCTATCAGACAACGCCAAACAATGTGGTGATGTCCATCAATGGAGAACATCCATTGTCGTATCATGGTTACCATCAGACTGATATCATTCGTACAAAAGCTCTCTCTCGGCTTCAAACATTGATTGACGGCGAAGACCCATTCTTCCTATTCCTATCGCCCACGGCTCCCCATGCTGATGATGAAACACAAAAGACTGTTCCTTGTCAACGCCATATGGATCTGTTTCCAGACATTGCTGCACCAAGACTTCCTAACTTCAATCCCTCAGATGAAGTGCAATCTAATGTTGGCGGGTGGATCAAAGATATCCCTTTCATGAACGAAGGGAACGTCACCTGGGCAGACTCGGAATACAGACGTAGAGTACAAGCTTTGCAAGGCATTGATGAGATGCTCGCAGACTTGTTGAAGAAACTTGAAGAGAACAATGTCTTAGACAATACTTACGGTACGCTAAGCGCATTGAGAGCGCGCTCACAAAGCACTTCCGCTGACTACTCTTAGTTGTATTTTCCTCAGATAACGGCTACCATCTTGGTAACCATCGGATGGCCGCGGGGAAAGCAACAGCGTTCATTGAGGATACCAATCTTCCATTTGTTGTGCGAGGGCCTGGCATCCAACCCGGCTCAAAGACCTCAATGCCAAGTTCGTTCATCGACATGGCTCCAACTTTCCTAGACATTGCTGGCGTACCAAAGGAGGACCGCCCCACCTTACTCGACGGCCGAAGCCTCCTTCAGCAATGGAAAGACCCAAACGCAAAGTGCGCAGGTACAGGAGACGGTAACAATGTCGAAGTTCTCAATATCGAATATTGGGGCTCAAATGGCGTCTTCATGCCCGACGGTGTCAAGTCCCAAAATGCCACCTACAAATCTCTGCGCATCGTGGGCGAGCACTTCGCATATTTGTACACACATTGGTGCTACAGCAACGAACTAGAACTCTACAACACCAATGACGACCCATACGAACTGAAGAATCTTGCACGCAATCCGGACGCCGAGACCGAAAAATTGCTCCATCGACTCAACGCAATGCTCTTGGTCCAAAAGTCTTGTTCGACCAACGTTTGCCAGAACCCATGGACGGTCTTGATGGCAAATTCGACGTTGCCCGCGGTCAGCACCCTGAAAGATGCAATGGACCCAATTTACGATCAACATTTTGCCGCTTTCCCGAAAGTCAACATAGCGCGATGCCTTGGTTTTCAAAGTACTGCCAACGAAGCGCCTTTCTGGCCACCTGGAGCCGGAGAATACTTATATGAGAACAAGAATTCCACAGCGGCACTGAGTCCCAGTAAAAAGTTCGCGCCCATGGTTCCTGAGAATGAAACTCCTCAAGGAACCCAGGAACAGCGTCATGTCACGCTCGAAGAGATTATGCGAAACACTAGGGAGCTTACTGCAGACGAATTGGACAAAGGCCAGGATTGGGTGCTTCGCTCCTCAGGCCGAGGCAGCTGAACAAAGTAGTGGTTTGTCCTGGAAGCTTCAATCCGATTAGCGGGTTAGCGCAACATATATTGCATGTAATCTAATAGTTTACAAGCCTGGCACTTGGCTAGCTTCTCTACAACTGTTTTCATGCATCTATCTATCTGCGTAGAAGCCTAGCACGCCCTGCTTTGTGTGTTCGTAGTCTTAGACACCAAGAGCCACAAAGAATACGGGTTCTCCACTTTATTCAGAGGGTGAAGCAAACATTGGAGAAAATCAAAATTCAAATAACAGATCCAGCTCCCGAGATTTCATAGGCTTGCCTTTCATGATTCTTGTCGTTCTAATCGCTCCCTCTCCTTCTCTTGCGCGGCATTCGGCCCAGGCACAAGACCCCATGCAGGGTGTCGCAGGCTAGATCCACCTGGTGGAAGCTCATTGGCTCGGGAATCAACCATCACATGATAGCTGTCGCGAGGCACATAAAAGCACCTTTCCTCACTATAGCACATACAAGAGAAAATCTCACATCTACATACATACATACAAGACACACACAAAAGCACAATACATTCTCCTCATATTCGTGCCTCTTCATTTTTCACACAATTTTCACTGTTCGCTTAACACACGCGACCAGTGCGACAGGTGGCAACACAAACTACCGCCTCGCACGACTGCATCCTACGATGATGCGTAAGCGAACTACTCCACTTTCACTGTGCTATCTCAGTACTACGTCTAGGGCTGCTGCTTTAAAGAATCTACCAACTACAACTCCTCAAAAGCCCCTATGATCGTTAACCTCTAGAGCTTCGAACTGTCATGTAGTAGGGGCTTTGCGAGATGATATAATATTTAGTAGCTACCGTGTCCGTGCGCGTGACGCCCGGATTCGCGTGACGCCCGGCGAACAACATAAACGCTCTACTAGAGATGAGGCGATAGAGCCACCCACAATTGATATTATTATAAGATTTTCCGGCCGAGTACAAAGCTGATAGCTGCGATTAATTTGTACTATTTGTATCTATCAGGAAGCTTGACGCTGCGGCCCCGGCGCGTAGAGATTGCTGGGGTGGCAGATGCGCCCTCTAAGGCTTCCCCAGTATCTACAGTATTAACAACACATTTCTGACGCTTTCTTCTCTGTAGAAGTGCCTGAGAGGCCTTTCTTTTACCCTTTTGGGATAGTTGTAGAACCTTTTTAGTGTCACAGGCAGACTTCTGGGCAGCGCGCTGAGCTGCCTTTTTAGCCCTCTCCTTCTCCTTCTCCTTTCTAGCCGCCTCACGCGCAACACGCTTCTCCTGCTGAATCTTCTCCTTATATAGCTTAGCTGCCTTCTTAAGCTCTGCTCTGTCTGCTTTTTGAAGCTGTTGATCCTTCTCCTCCTGCTCCCTGATCGATTGACGTGTGCGTGCCTCCCTCACCTTTCTAGGTGACCAGAAGACTGCTCCACCATGATACTCCTCCCTCTGCTGGAGGTCTAGAGTCTTGCCCTTCTTCCTACGCTTCTGCCTAGTAGATAGGACCTGCTTTATCCCCTCTATCTCAAGCTTGAGCAGCTCATTTTGGTTAGATAGGTGATGGAGTGATTGGCGTAGCTTCTGAGCCTCCTGACTACCCTGATCCTTGACAGCTGATCGCACCAGCCTATCCATCTTTCGCCAGTCATGATCGCTGAGTCCTGATGAGGAGCTATGACCCGAGTCCTGATCATGGGCGAACCTATTGAGGATAGGAGTAGGATCAGGTGGTGAGATACCCGTTGATTCAAAAGAGCTAAGGATAGTTGATTCCTTGAAGGAAGCCTTCCATGCAGGCCAGAATAGAGGGAAGAAATCACCTTTGGTGATAGGAACTAGGCCTTGGCTTCTGTGGAGGTGATTTGTAAGCTCTGACAGTTATGCGCAAAGGAATTAGGGTCATGCTCCTTTGGGATCCGAAGGGGGCCTATGCACCCTAGAGTATTAATCGCAAATCCACTCGACCCCCATTCCCGTTTCTCGGTCGCTGATTGGCGACGTTTGGCTATCGACCCGGTCCGTGCCTCGCCTCACCAAACTACCTGTGAGCTTTTACGTGCATCGATCTCTAGTGTATCGTGCAGTAGAACAAGTTACGCACTAGGTATTGTATCTAAGAGATAGTACTTAAAAAACGGTCGAAGTATCTTGCAACTACCGCGACTAAGTATTAGACGTATAGCTTACATCTCTTCTAGCTGCGCCGCTCCCTCTGGAAGACGCGGCAAGGGAGCGGACAACGAGTAAGGGGGAAATTACAGCCCAGCCATCTTCTTTATCATTAGTAGCGTCGAGCGTGATCTCTTATATAGCTGTCTACATCGAGTAGCTAAGGCGTTCTATCCTCAAATACCTACTGCTACATGCCTATTGCATTTGTCAGATAGAACGCGTGCGTTGAGGTCGGATCTGCACAATCGAGCAGGGACCACAGCACTGATCGCACTAGCCCAGGGGTAAAAGTCAACGAGAGAGAATTGGCAGACATGAACATAGAACGATCAATCAATCAACAAAGAATCATCACCAAATAAAAAAAAAATTCATCGCATGCGAGCATCATATCTGACAGCATTATTATGGACCTTTTCTACTACCTCACAGACTATCGAACATGGATATGTATTCCGTACGGCATGGGGGTCAGGCCCAAGCACTATCTGGCCCACCTCACGCGCTTCCACGCTGATCACCCAGGTCTTGGCTGTTCCAAGAGGGCGCAGACGCTACTGGTTGAAGAGCTCATGCTCAGGTCTCCGGTCGACCCAGACTCAGCCTGCTTCCAATTGCCGCCTGCGGGGCAGCTTGCCTTACCGCACCTCCCTATACACCACGGACTGTTGTGTCCAGACTGTACATACCGTGTCCGTGCGCGCAATGCGCCGAACCCCCCTACCGTGGCGCGTGGGTCAATGCACGCCACGGGTCAATGCACGCTGAACACCAAAAGCTCAGCTAGCTTTTTGAGGCTGCAGGACCTGCAACAATAGGTATTATCGCGAGGTTTTTTGGTGGAGAGCTCTATAAGGCTTATAAATTGATCCTATCCACTAGAATTGTAGAAATCTACTTGGTGTTTTGATCGGGCGGCCTCTGCACTGTTGGGACGCGGTCACGTGACTAGATGATTGGAAGCTATATAGTCCGTCCGGTTCCCTGAGTCGGACCTCAATCAATCAAGCACTTACTCCCACTTCATA
>JAMAHW010000177.1:0-24688 GCA_023627715.1 Periconia sp. R9002 | reverse complement strand
AAGATGTAAAGGGGTTTTATATATGGTTACATTAAAGTAGTTTGGAAGGGAGGGGGGGGGGGGGGAGTTTTCGTTATTTTAGTTCGGTAGGTAAAAGTATATATATATATATATATATATAGAATGCAAGTACTGTGATAGAGAGGGTAGGAAAGACAGGGGATATAGCGTAGTAAGGGTAGTAAGTGTGAAATGATGATTTATGTTGTGCGTAGTGTGTATGTATGTATGTATATATATAGAGAGAGAGAGAGAGAGAGAGAGGTAGGTAAGGGATCTATCTGCACGATGAACAGGACGTTTCTACTAGGCTACCTACGTATGTGAGGTACAAGTACCGTGAGCGTATGTATGTGTGTACACAATACGTACGCAACTACATAGGTAGGCACCAAACTAACTTAATCACACACATACACGCATAGAGAGAGAGAGAGAGAGAGAAGAGAGAGAAGAGAAAGAGAAGCCAATACTACCAAAAAAAAACCTCTCCCCAGCAACAAGAACAACAAAAACCACCTTACATGCAATGCAGCAGGTAGCAAGAAAAAAAAGAAAAGAAAAAGCTTTTCCGCGACAAAGAGAAAAAAAAAAATCCTCCAGCGCCTTTTTCAACGCCTCCATGCAAACCAAAATCAAATTTTGCTTTCAAATGAGAAAGCAGAAACATGAGCCATCAAAAAAAGGAAACAGAAATGGAAAGGAAACAACTACAACACAACACACACCATAGAATAGAGTAGAGTAGAGTACCGTCAACGACAGAAAACCGGGTATTGTATTATACGGACCAAAGAAAGCAACAAACAGACCCAACCCAAGCGCACTCCCACACTCAAAACACCAAACTCAAAAAGCCTAGATATTCACTCAGGAAAGGATCCGGCTCGGAAACCGCTTCCGCTTCTTGGCGCGCTCGCGGTTGATGCGCTCAATCTCCCTCTCCTCGTACGTCTTGGTCTTGCTATTGTCCGCCTCGATGAATGTGTAAGCTAATTCTGCCGCCGTCACCGGTCCTTCCTGCACCGTCATGGTGGGCCTCGCCAGAGTCGCCCAATACTGTGCCCGGTTTCCCCTCACCTCGCGCTGCCGTTCCGTGATATCAATATTATTAGCGGCCGCGCTGGGCTCGCCCGATTTCTCCTCGTCGGATTCCTCGTCAGACTCCTCTTCGTCAGCGATGAAAATGTCGCCCTCGCTCTCCTCGCTCTGAGAAATCGAAGAGCTGCTCGTCGATGACGCATCCGGGGACCCCCTCGAAGGGCTACCAATGTTACCCAAATCCTGACCAGAGTCCTCACTAAGGGAACCCGATGACGATGACCTCATATGTCCGCGCCGACTCCACTTCTCCAACTCCCTATCATCCGACTCCCCCGGTCCGTACTGGTTGCAATAGATAAGATGTTTTGAATCTTCGAAAATAATGTATCGTGTAGTGGTGGAAGGACCCGCCTCGCAGTTATTGTCCTCACCCTACAGGGAGCAGTGAGTTAGTAACTTTGAGGGTACTGCGCGGCTGGCTGTGATATGCGTCAGTTAATTGTTAATATATAAATATAAATATCCCTGTGGCATGTGATTGTTAGTGGTTTGATGGAGTACGTACGGGTGAATTCAGCATGCTTTGTCGTTTGTTCCGGCTCTTCTTAATGTGCTGCTTCAAAGCGCTGGAATCCAGGGGTTTGAGGAGCTCAAAGCTGCAGAGCAATTCGCCAGATACAGACATGACGGCGCCCCAGTTGTCGAATTCCCCACAGTACTGTTCTGAATTAGCGGATGCAAGTGAAATATTGCCAGGGCACAACTTACGTTAGGAGCGGAGAAAACAGTCACCAAGATACGATCTGTAAAAAACTCATAACCGTCCTCCACGACCATGTGGGCCCTGCAGACAAGATCGAAATCATGCCTCTGCAGGAATTCCATGATGACCTTCTTTCCGAAACAATAGCTGACGCCACGCTCGTTGGACTCCCAGTCATTCTCCATATCAGCAGGATCACTCCAGAGGAGATCGTTGAGCAGGCCGTAATCAGGGACATCGGTGGGGCGCGCGATTTGGCGGATGTCGTCCATGTGCGAGAGACTTGGCGACAACCCTCCATGGACGCAAAAGATCTTCTGGGCGACAATGGCAGCAATCGGGAGGGTGTTGAAAGTGTCCACAAACGATTTCCACACCTTGATGTTGCACCGCCTCTTGCATTCATCGTAGAAGCCGTAAACACGTGTAACATTGGCACATTCGTGGTTGCCGCGCAAAAGGAAGAAGTTTTCGGGGAATTTGAGTTTATAGCATAGCAATAGCAATATCGTCTCCAGACTTTGCTTGCCCCGGTCAACGTAGTCGCCAAGGAACAGGTAGTTGGAATTCGGCGGGAAACCACACATTTCGAACATGCGGATAAGATCGGTGTACTGTCCGTGGACATCGCCTACAATCTTCACGGGTGCAGCGAGCTCGAGAAGTGCCGGTTGGTTCAGAAAAACCTCGCGGGCGGCGGAGCAAATCGCCGTGATCTCCGCATTCTTAAGACACACCGTTTTGGTGACCTTGCCTGTGTACGCAGCATCTAGCAGCCGCTGGATCATGTCATCTAGATCTATCGTCTTCAATGCGCTGATCTCCATGGGCGAGCCTGCTCCATCGCCTGACGTGGAAGGCTGCTCAATTCTAGGTATCGTCTGATCTTTCCTCTGCAAGATGGGCTCTCCCGGCTGTGCACTGGCGGCGGGAAGCGGCATTCCGGTCGGCGGTGCGTCCGAGACATGGTCAACTTCGCCTGTTCGCTGTGCTTGATTTACCGCGGAATGGCCGGTACCAAGTGTAGCTCCGTGGACTGGTGAAGGAGGCGGTTGCGGGCTGTCCCGGCCAGCATCTGCCTTGGAAGCAGAGTCGATGGCGGCTTCCTGAGCGGAAGCAGTAGAGCCGCGGCGGGATCGAATGCCTCCTTTACTGTTTGCTGACCTGGTGGAAGCAGCATCCGACTTGTCCGCTTTTCCATTGGTGTCGGCGACGTTCGAGGTCGAGTTGCGGGGACTATCCGCCTTGCTGCTGGTTCCCGGGATTTTGGACCTGATGGAATTGCGAATCGAGCGAGTAGATTCTTTCGTATCTGTCCTATCAAATGAACGGTAGTTCTCTCGCTCGAGAGTGACGCCATCAACCGTGGCCTTGTCGCCTTTGTCCTTCTTCCCACTGGACTGCTGATTGCCCATGATGTCGGACGGCTCCCAAAAAACGGATCAAGTCAGGACGAGTGGTGATATTGTGTATGTGCAGGGTATGAGAATGATGGTATGGAGAGGTGGTTGGTGGGAGGTGGAGGAGATGGCCCTACGAGGCTAGATGGTAGTTGTTGGAGGGCAGCTTCGCGAAACGAGCGGCAGTCGCGACGAGTGTAATCAAGGTGTAAACGGGCAGTGGCAACAGCAGGAGCAACGTTGCAGGCCCCGCGCTATCTACTGTATTAGGGCGGTCGGTAGAGACGCGAGAGAAAAGCCAAGAAGAGGGCCTCGGTCGGCGCAGGTACAGTCTGCTTTGCGGGGCGCTGGCGTTGCCAGGTCAGCAGCGGATTGGCGTCGGGGGACGATTCGAGGACCTGCTTGCGAGCCAGATCGATGGCTGTCGGTGAGCAGGTGCGAAAGCTCGGGGGTGGTGGAGTTGCAGGCGGAGGGTGGTGGAGGTGATGGTAGTGACGACTTGGATGATGATGATGGATGGATGATAGATAACTAGACAAGCGACAGGCAATGCTAAGAAAGTAAGAGTAAGCCGCGGCGACTAGCGAGTGCGGGCCCTGAGGAATAAATGGGTATTGTATGTGGACGTGTAACAGAATACAACGCAGGGCAGCGGGCGGAATTGGGCTGAATGCGAGCGGACAGTTGTATGCATGTAGATTGAAGCAATGTACCAAAGCACGGACTCGTCGGTTGGTGAGTGTGTGTCGTGTGGACACTGGGCAGGATGGAGCAACCGACGAGCTGCACAGCGGGTGAATGGGAAGGGACGGGTGATGATGCGGCGGGGGGAAGACAGAGAGACAGGCAGGAGATGGGTGAAGGCTAGCAGGGCATGGCGAAGCACTTACTATAATTAACGGTCAATCCGGTCAACGATATTCCCTCAGCGTGGAATGGTTTGAGGCGAGAGAGGTTTGGTGGGGGCACCCGTTGCCCAATAGTGCGAGCGGATGGATGGGCGCCGCCAATAGATGGAATTAGACCACGCGGACGAGGTTGGGATGCCGAGGGGAGGGTGGCAGCGCAACCGCGACGAAAGTGATGGCAGAGAAAAGGAAACGGGAGGGAGGAGAAGAGCGAGGAAGAAAGAGAGGCACGGCTTGTTGGTAAGAGAGAGCGAAGAATCGATGGTTCCTTGGGTTGTTCAGCGTCACCGACGGCGCCAAGGCCGCTAGTGAGGGCACCGTTTAGCGCATGGATCCTCTTCAAAGCCGCATTCAGTATGTATTGCCCATCCACCACCTCCTACCTAGGTACCTACTTGTATATACGAGTTACTTGTCATATAGTGTCTGCTTGTATAGACGACAACTAACTACTTTTGGATTCACAGTCCTTTTGTATCTTTGCTCTCCATCTACCTACATCCTCCTCACAGCCCAAGATACCTACCCAATAAACCCACCCCTGCAATTCCCCCATCTCCCCTACAGCCATGTCAGCCTCACAAATCCCACACCCCACAGAACCAGACCGCCATCCATACCTACCCAACTACGCCTTATACAATACATGCACAGAACTCCATCTTGAAGAACATCCACCCTCCGAAAAGAACCCACTTGGACTATCCATCCTCTACCATTCTTAACAAACTCCACATCCCCTCCCATCCAAACCCAGCCAAACACGCGCTTGACCGGTCCATGTACACATTTGTACCACCCCACGCGTGTCATACACCCCCGTCCTCCATGTGCATAAGCACAGTTCACTTACATGTACACATCATCACCAGGGATTCCACGAAGGATGGGAAAGAAGTCACGCGCGCAATAAACTGCATCCAATAGGTACAACACTTGTATACCTACATGCTTTTTTTTACCGATCCTCCGCGTCGGCCCGCGAAATGGGACCTGGTGTTGGCCTGCCATGTTTCCGTTTTTCCCGAATCCCGATCGATGGCTTTCTTCGCCATTGGTTTGGTGTGTTTGACATTGTGAAGACGGGCATTTTCTTTTTTTTTCTTTTTTTGTGGCATGTTTGCTGGTAGATAGGTGCGTAGGTATTCTTTTTTACAAGATTGGAAAGGATGGAGTCGGATTTTCATCTAGCGTAGCTTTTAGATATCGGACTTGTTATTTTGCTTTTTCTTAGATCTCGTATTAGTGCATTGCTCGCGAAGGTGACGGTTCCAGAAGGATTCTCTCCTCTCAACTTGCAAGCAGGGGTGGTGAGTCATTAGCTATCCGGTCCCATTGAAAATTGCGCGAATACAACACCGTGTGAGAAGAACTTTCCGCGCAGCAAACTGCAAAGTATTCTTGAAGCCCAAATTCGTACTTTGTACATGTCCGACGTCACTCGTACCCACCAAGGCCCTAAAGGCCGTGGCGCCAAGTCCTCGTTTTCGCGAAGCCCTTGGGCGAAGAGTCTGTGGACGAATCAAATGACGGCTCCGTTTCACTTGACTTCACTTCACTGCATTACTCTGGCAGACGATAAGTCGAACAGGATTGTGGACAACAAAATTCACGTGCTGCTAAATTGTATTCCTAGTAAGCCCAAAGATTGGGTCCATGTCAGTCTCGCTAAAACTAAATGTCATGATATAACTACAGTGGCAGGTGGTGGAGGTAGTGGGGGGAGATACGGCTTATAGCTTCGTGCCCAGATTGACGTGAATAGCCTGCCAATGTTTATTAGTATATTTCCAAAACAGAATGGTGTTTCAGTACGTACCTTCTTGTTGGTGTAGGCCTCAAGACCAGCTTCTCCAAGTTCCCGTCCAATGCCGCTCTGCTTGACACCCCCAAACGGAATGCGCGAATCCGAATCGTTGCTCGAGTTGATCCAGACCATGCCAGACTCAATCAACCGCGCAACACGGTGGGCTTTGGCAATGTTCTCGGTGAAGAGCGCGGCTCCTAGGCCATAGGTGGTGTCGTTTGCGCGTCGGATGGCTTCTTCCTCGGTCTTGAAGGAGCTGATGACGACGAAGGGGCCAAACACCTCCTCGCGGTAGATCTTCATATCATCTTTGACTCCAGTGAAGATGGTGGGTGCGATGAAGAAGCCCTTTCCGCCAACGTCCTTGAACGCCTCTCCACCGGCGACGAGGTTGGCGCCCGCTGATTTGCCGGCATCAATGTACGAAAGCACTCTGTCGAACTGTGCTTTGGTGACCTGGGGTCCTTGGAAGGTATTGTCTTTGAATGGATCTCCGACCACGGAGGCCTGAGACACGCGCTCCTTGAACAGCTCGATGAACTTGTCGTAAATGCCTTCTTGAACCAGGATACGCGAGGTGGCCGTGCATACCTGCCCTTGGTTGTACATGATTCCCATGTGTGACCACTTGACGGCTTGATCCAAATCACAGTCGTCGAAGACGATATTCGGAGATTTGCCACCCGTTTCTAGCGTAATGTTCTTCATGTTCACTGCGGCCATCTTCATGATTTCCTTTCCAGTAGCGGTAGATCCCGTAAAGGCGACCTTGTCGACATCCAAGTGTTGGGCAAGCGCAGCTCCAGCAGTGCGGCCAAAGCCGTTGATGATGTTGATGACGCCTGGTGGGAAGCCAGCCTTCTCGATCAGAGTAGCGAGATAGAGGACAGAGAGGGGGGTTTGCTCAGCAGCCTTGATGACGACGGTGTTTCCGGTGCAGATGGCAGGCCCAATCTTCCAAGCAGCCATGGCGAGGGGGAAGTTCCAGGGAATGATCTGTCCGCACACACCGACGGGTTCGCGGACGACGTAGGCCAGCTTGGTGGGGTTGGTGTTGATGACCTGACCATGAATCTTGTTTGCATAGCCAGCATAGTACTTGATGCAATCAACAACGCCAGCCACGTCGTGATTCAATGCGATCTGGTAGGGCTTGCCGTTGTCCCAGGTCTCAATGGTTGCAAGCGTTTCCTTGTGCTCATCGATCAAGGAGGCAAATTTGAACATCAGGTCGCCTCGTACTGTGGAATCCATGTCTCGCCATGTTGGGTCATGGAACGCCTTACGTGCCGCTGCTACGGCAATGTCGACGTCCTCGGGGCCGGCAGCGTAGACGGTGCAGATTTCCTTCTCATCACTAGGGTTCACCGTGGAAAGCGTCTCACCCGACTTGGATGCGACGAACTGGTTGTTGATGAATAAGCCCCTAGGTTGGGAGAACTTCCTGCCATTGGGCGCGGTCAATTCAATGGTAAGGTCCGACATGGTTCTGTGATGGATGGTGAAGGTCCTGATGAAGGTGAGGTTGAGAGAGCTGCGGGGGCTGCAGGCTTTATATAGACGAGGAGTGACAGAGGAGAAGCGGAGATAGGGGGAGTGCAGGCAAGGCATCTCTATGGTACATTGGCGGGGTGTGAGGGGACCGCGTTGACAAAGTTGCGGCACAGGGCCCGGGGGAGAGGGGGAGGGCACGTGACAGCAGTCCACTGTTTTCCAACGTGTGGGTAGTTTAACGACGATTGATTGCTCCAATGGGAAGTTGACCCCGCCTCTAGATCTAGATAAGAGCCGATAGACGAGTCAAGATGAACGAATGAATGAATCGGCCTAAAGATTGACCTTCTCCACATGCACACCGTACGGTTTAGTAAACAGATGACTTGGGCCACGTCCGTCCTCTGTTTCATTTCACAACGGCTCTCTCTTTCTGCTTGATTCAGCCCAGTCCTTCCTCTGTCTCACTGTGTTTGAAATTATTTGCTAGATATAGCATATAATCTATTGAATGGCTTCAAATGTGGCATGCCACTGACTGTGTACCTTCCTAGCTCGCCCCACTTTACAGGGTACATAATCTGTCCTGCTCCCACAGCAAATCAAAACTTACATATGTATCTGTTCGAATAGTCTTTCGGGAAATTAAAAAACGAAAAAGAAAGTACCTAGGGATACGAATTGCAGGTGCAGGCACAAAGGAAATGAAGTAACCGGCTTAGGCATGTACACGCAGTAGTCTAGCACCCGTTGGTAACTTTGTACTATGACGCAGCTACCCCACCTCCCAAAGAGGAAAGGTACCGAACGCCCCACTCCAACCTTTCTCCCACTACACGCCTGTTGATACCACCGACAAACAACACCTAATTCTAATCAACACGCTCGTTTTCATCGCCAATGGCCCTGTCCATGGACATGGACCCGCCCATCAGCCCGGCGGCCCAGAATCCTCCCGACGCCCAGATCGACCACGCCGTGTCGCTGGCCTACTGGAATTCCGTCTCCGCCGATAACACGGGCATGCTGGGCGGATTTCCGCAGACCTCGCGCATCGACCTCCAAGGCTCGTCCAACTTTCTCACTAAACTCCGTCGAAGTGCAAAATTATCTCCGTCCACTGCCTCTACTTCCACTACCACCGCTGCATCACCGCGTTTAAATCGCGTCGCTGACTGCGGTGCTGGCGTGGGTCGCGTCACCAACGGGTTTTTGAGAAATGTGGCTGACACGGTGGACGTCGTGGAGCCCGTGGTCAAGTTTACGGATGAGATTGCGAGGAACGGTGCTGGAAATGAGGAGAGACAGCGTGGACGAATCGGCGAGATTGTGAACTTGGGACTGCAAGATTGGCACCCTTCCCCCGGCGCATACGACCTCATCTGGAACCAGTGGTGTCTAGGCCACCTTACGGATGCGCAACTCGTCGACTACCTCGTGCGGTGTAAAGCTGGCTTGGTGCAGAATTCGTCCGCGGCGTGGATCGTGGTCAAGGAGAACATGTCGACCGATGCGCGAAAGAGGGATATCTACGATGACGTGGATTCGAGTGTCACGCGGTCTGATGAAAAGTTCCGAGAGCTGTTCAAAGAAGCTGGGTTGAAGGTGGTGGCGACCGATGTTCAGAGAGGGTTTCCTAAGGACCTGTTCCCCGTACGCATGTATGCACTGAAGCCGGAGTGAAGGGGCTCATTTGGTTGCTCTTCTGGTTTTGAATGCATGTTTCGAGATTCGTCATTTATTTTCATAGATTGGATTGGGTTGGGACCGTGCTAGGATAAAAAGTTTTCATATACTTATATACCCAGGATAGTCGTTGTTCCGTACGCTTCGAAATAAAACAAAAGTTTAGTGTCGAGAGGTCGACCTACTACGACTTGAAGAATTCCTGTAATACGCCGGATGTGCCCTCTTTGCATTACTCTTTGTTTTTCTCTAGTTATTCTATATCAGGTCCATGTACCGCTGTCGAAATGATGTCTCGTAAACATAGAGAAGTGAGTGTTTCTTCTACAAGACGTACATATGCTTCTTTCGTACTTTACCCGTCTTTCCTTTTTTATCATGCTACGATACATACATACTCTCATTGATACAGATATGCTTCACGCACGCGCATATACTCCAATAACCCCCAGCTAACCTCAAAATACTCTCAGAAACTAACCTCCCCTCTGTAATATCATCATCACGTCCGTCACAGTTCATGAGCTCTAAACTGCTAAATTTTTGTACTATCTTTTGCGCAGCGAGCTCATCAATACATTCGCGTGAGTGACCACGTCCAACTTCTATCTACCCCGGGAGGGGGCACAAATGTACACTTTGCGATTGAGGATCGGTACCTTGCCGTACTACTGCGAAAGGAAGTCGACGATAACCCTTCCATTCTCTTCCCTACTCAGATCTTCACTACTTGTGTATACTTTTTACTGGCGGTGAAGACTCTTAATCTCATCTTCATCTCTCTCTCTCCCTCCTCCTCGATTCATAGCAGTGTCACTTTTTAATAGAAAGCATGTCTCTGTGTAACGATTTGACTCACTTCTCACCGCTATCACTTACATCATTGTTGCCTGGCGACGAATAATGTCTCTCCCCGGGTGTCCGTGCTTGCCATCAAACGCAGACTGCCTCCTCAGATAAAAACTCAATCCGCCCACCTCCATCCTCCCGACAAAACCTACCCCGCTTCGCAACTCTGTCAATAGTACCTGTTTACAGGCTTGGTGTCTGTTGTACAATTATGCCTCGATCTCAATTCCCTATCGACACAATGGAGGCTGATCCAGTCATGGTAGCCATGGTCATACCGGATACGCCCGAAAACCGCAGTCTCAACGGTGCGACCGTGGCCACGTTACCAGAGTTATTCCCCGGGTCTGCGGTGCTTGTCAACTTCGGTTTGTTTGGCATGAGTAAAAAGTTTATCAAAGACCACGCGCCAGCAAATAGCACAGTAGAGGACCAGCCTTCTAGGAGAAAGGATAACACCGAGGTCAGAATGGCCATGCGCGACAACAGCGCCATCAAATCCATGCTGGAATTTACCTTCGCTAAGGATCATACGAGCCGTTTATTGGAGATCGAGGATGTAGAACCCGAATCCATCTTGAGCAGTTTCTTGAAAGAGGGCGATTTTTTGGAAGAGGGGGATATACAACCCGAACACATCGTCCGCGTCCACATCACTCGCCATAACGGACAGCCTAAAAAAGGCGACGATGAATGGCCAAAACCCTTTATTGATTGCCACCAATGCATCAACGTCGCGGATAAGCCGGACCTGCTCAAAACCGTTTTCCCACATACACAGGACGGGTACTTCGAGGCGCTATGCGACTGCTGGGGAACTTTAGGCCTCCATCTCATCGTGGTTCCTCACAACCCTGAGAAGGCACTGGCGGGCAATTTATTCATCAACAAAGCCAACATGCCTCCCGACCACGCCCTTCTCGCCAAAGTATTGAGGCAATGCACGTCGATGCTTACATTAGTCAAGGGGAAAGGAAGAAGGTTACCGAGTCGCATAGAAGACGTGTACAGAAACTTCAAGGAAGAACTGGATCACGATCCGCTTAATGCATTCTTCGACGGCTTCAGCTATGACATTCACGACAACAACATAGCAGAGAAAGAGAACCGGCCGCAGTTCCAAGCCGCACCCCGCGCCTTCTTTGAATCATGGTGGGAGTACGAGCGCATCGTGGGCATCTCCATCATTCTCGAGCAGCGTTTTCACAGCCGAAATTACGAGTACCACGGCGACGCGTCTGTGATCCCGCTGAAAAACTCATACTCCAAAAGTGCACAATTGCACATGGCCTACACTGTCTTCTTTTCCCCTCATCCAACAAAAGAAGTCCAGCCTACCTTGACCGCGAACACCGCGGTCGAAGTCAGTTTCAACCTTCCCACGGACACTTTCATGGAGGTGCGGTGGGACGGAAAAGTCACGAGCTCTACCGTCGGCGCGGAGCAGGACGAAATCACAATCGTTATCCAACGGCCGTCGCAGAACCTCCCCTTCACGCACTCGGAGGAGGTATCGACTTTGCCAAAGCGAGATTTTGGACGGAGAGGTGGTGGCGGCCGCCACTTGACTAGACGACGTCTCGACGACGACGAAGACTCCCGGCCCCGCAAACAAATCAAAGTCTTCCTCACAGGAAACCCCAGCGAGCTCAACCGCCTAACTTCCAACTTCACAACCATAAACTCAGACCCCCTCCCCTTCCGCCTCTCCCCCCTCGACCAAAAATGGAAAGACACATACAAAGACTTACTCCTCGGCAAAGCATACGACACCCTCCCCCACTCCAGTCTCTACTCCGACGTACAAAACTCCAGCACCGCCCTCGATTTCCTCCGCGAAAATCTACGTCCGTACCAAATGGACTGGGTCCAAAGCCTCGTTTCAGGAGGAGAAGGAGGAGGACTCGTCGCTCGCCTCGCGGCCCTCACGGGCCCGTCCGGTTCAGGGAAATCCACAGCCATGTTCGCGGCAGTGTTGCCCTACATGCTCCGCGTGCGCTACGACGCCGACGAGTTCAACGCCGCACGCCACCTCGCGTGGATCCGGCGCGCTGAGTTCGACGTACGGGCGGCGAAGAAGGACGACGAGCAATTTCTAGCCGAGGAATTCGCGCAACAAGAATCGGTTCGCCTAAACATCATACCTATGAGTGTAGAAGAGGAAGCTTCCCCACCCAAGGACGGCGACGATGTGACGGAGGAGCAGTGGGTGGATGGACGCGTCACGATCGTCGCCATGCAGAACGAAAGCGTGGAAAACGCGTTCGAGGCGTTCAAGGAGTGGAGTGAGCGGTTCGCCGCGTTCACGAAGCACGCTCCGTTTCTGGGGTTTCGGATGTATGCTTTGGAAACCGAGATTAGTGCCGTGCTTGCAATGCTACGGCCGGGTTTTGACGAGGCGGCGGTGCCGGATGTCCCTTCGTTCATGGCGGACTTGGATGGTTCCGCGGATGATGATGAAGTGACGAAGAAGCATACGGAGAACTTTGTGCAGGCTATGAAGGGGTCTGCGTACGAGGGGATTCGGGATAGGCGGTTTAGTAATATTCGTGCGTCTATGGCACACGGGGTGTTGCAGTTAGCAGGGCTCGCACCGTTGTCTGCTGCGATGAGAGCTGCGTTCACGCCATCCGAGCTCACGCACGCGTTCAAAGCACTTAGTGATCTCAGGAACGTGCGAGCGACCCTCGAGGAAACAAAAGCGCGGAAACTAGACGTGTCATTGAAGCACCTAGCTACCTACGCCGCGCGCAAAGGCATCCTCCACCTCCTCTCGCACGCGTCCTACATCGTGACGACCCTCAGCACCGCAACGCACGCGAGCTTCCTACGATCCAGCACAGCCCTAGCATGCGAAGAAGCCGGCCGCGTCAACGACGCCGAGTTCCTCGGTCTCTTCGCACACGCGCCGTTTGCCAAAACCCGCATCGTCAACGGTTCCCCCAACCAACTCCCCCCCTTAGCCTTCGCCCCGGAGACCGAAAACCCCTTCCACGCCCAACTCCAAACATCGACCCTCACGCGCCTCGTCGAGACCGGGTTCCCCGTGTACGAGCTCACCTACACAGCGCGCTTCCGCAACGCAGAGCTCCTCGCGATTTGCAACTTCGTGAATCGCAACACGTACGAAGCAACACCGGGGTCGTTCTCTCTCTCCCAAACCGCGGAAGCGGAAAAAGTCATGAACGGGATCTGGGGCGTGGCAAGTCCAGTCGTGTACCTCAACACACCTTCCCCTCGTATCAAATACACACCCTCCCACTCAGCCTACAACACCGACACGGCCGCGCTATCCCTACACACCATCCTCGCCATGATCGCCGCGGGGATCCCCACAGCACACATCACGTACCTAACCCCGTACAACGCACAACTCGACTTCTTCACCCGCATCCTCTCCCACACCCTCCTCAACCCCCACTCCCGCACCCCCGCGCGCGCGCGGTTCAAAAACCTGCCCCCCACGCCGCCAGACAGCATCGCGCGGTCGACGGTGGATTCGTACCAGGGGAAAAACAACGAGTACGTCGTGCTCGACACGTGCGGGCTGCAGCGGGGGTTTTTGTACGACGAGAGGAGGTTCCTGGTCGCTTTGACGCGGGCGCGGACGGGGATGGTGGTGGTGGGGTGCATGGAGGATCCGTGGAGCCCGTGGCGCAAGATATATAAACCGGATCATCCGGTTTATAAGGTTTGGGGGTTTTTGAAGGAGAGGAGGGGGGTTAGGGTTGTTAAGGGGGAGGAGGATGAGAGGGTGGTTAGGGGGTATGTTGAGGGAGTTGAGTAAGGGGGGTTGGTTTTTTGGGCGAATGGTTGTTGTTTTGAGGAGTTTTTAATAGACGAATAGTCGTCTGATAGAGGCTTCCTTTGATACCTAGAAATAAAGATTGGATGTTTTACATTGGATTACAACGATTCAGGCGGGTCACCTTGGGCGAGTGATTACAACAATTGTTTGTGAAGATAAAAACACTCTCTGATTTTCGTAGTGGGCATCTTGAGTTGGCTTGGAGGTAAGTCGTGTTGTTGGATTTCGCTGGTAGTGCTGGGGGGGCATCGGGAGAGGCGGAAAACACGTAATCCCCTTTACTCCGGGTACATACGAAACAACCGCCTAGTAGGGAAAGATGAACAGAAGATTATGCCTCGCGTGTGTCGTCCTGCTCGCCGTCTTGCGCGTTCGTTCTGGGCTTTTGTTAGTCTTGGCAATATAAAATGTTGTGTTTTTCCACGGCCTTGGTACGTATCCCGCGGCCGGCCTGATGGAATGGTAATGATTAATCATGCGGGCAGTTTGTTGGATTTAGAGGAGGTACCCCACAGGCGTATACGCGGCAACTGGGTTTGACCCTGTTTTTGGTTGTACATCGGCGACGTGGTGACGGAGTGAGGGTGTAGCGAGATAGGATATCCTTTCCTTAAAGGGGAGATCGTGGGGATTAGGGGAAGGTGTGGCGAGGTCGATGTGCACTGTAGTTTGTGGTTAGATGGCCAAGGTGCTTGAGGGACGGGTGAGTGATGGATAGCTGCTTTCATTTTTTTTTTTTTTTTTTGCGCGGGGCGTTGAGCTTGGCTAGAGGCTACGCAGCACGAGGCTGAGTGTTAATTCTTGGAGGCTTGGAAGGAAGTGTGCGCCGTGGAAGTTGAAGTTGGACGGAGACGATGTTTTAGGAAAGAAGTGAGAAGGAGGAGGGAGGCTTAGTTTGCGGAGCTCAGAGGATTTTTTTTTCTTTTACCGGATATCGATAGGTACGTAAATTGTGTGTTGGAAAGAGAAGTTGGTGATGGACCGTTTGGTGTTGAGTATCTTGAGACGCTAGTCGACGGTTTCTGGGCGGGGCGTTTTGCTCCACTCTCCCACGACGCTACTGTAGGTACCGCCCCCGTACTCTCGTGCGCGCATCACTTAGCAAACATGATAGTCCTAGTAACTCGGACTGTGCAGGGTCTGTAAGCAATCCGTGGGCTTTGGATCTAATATGTAGATACTTATGTTTACAACATGTTGGTAAGCCTGCGGATCTGGATAGACGAGGCTGCTAATTTCCGCGCCCGAGATGGTCCCTCCACGGAAAGACGAGTCGATGGAGAGGCCCACGTGCTCGGAACCTTGGCTTCTTCTCCGCGGGACATGACGGTTGACAAGAATCCAGACGATCGATGGAGAGTTCATTTCCCCGGGCGATGAGCAGCGAGTGGGTCTGCCGAGCCGATGTCAAAAGTCAAAGTCGGGAGCTTGGTACGGCCAAACTGTCGGCCCGACTTCTACATCAACCCATCTACCTACCTCCATCGCCAACCTCACTTGTCTCTTGGTCATCAATCTATTTCCAATTCCGCCAAGATTCGTCCCTCTCGATGCTCATGTAAATGACCGTAAACGGCGCGAAGACACTGTCATCATCACCGACGCATCTGGAAGTACCTCTGGACTTTCGACGGGCTTACTGTACAGCGTTGGAATCCCGGCTCCGTCGCCAAGCAAAAGCACTCCGCTACAGTGCTGGACTCGTCACCCCCTCATGCTGAGCCTTGCAGGTTGCACCCCGCCCGCTGTGCTGAGCTCAGAATCGGTGATGTGGTCTGATTTGCCAAGCAATGACGGCCGGCGTGACCAGTGGACGACAGCCTCCGCCAGCGAAGACGCAAGCGCTTGAAGAAACGCAGGCTGGGCAGCTTACCATATTCAAGTCTTAAACGTCTTGTTTTCTTGTGCGTTTCATAGTGGGCTGATGACCCAACATGCTGGCCGCGTGCATCCAGCTGGCGAGCAGGAGAACCTGTGGAGGCGCACAAACAAAATGCTCCGATCGCTACAAACGTGGCCAATGGTGGTCGTATGCAGCTTAGCTCGCCATCAGTGTCCGGTGCCTGGGCCGAAAGCTGGGCGTAATTGTCGCAGGAACAGCATGCCAAGATGTTCTTGGCCTGACGAATCGTTTCAGAGACTAGGAAATGGCCTTATTTTTTGGGTGTCTCTATGAGAAGAGTAACGTTGTAGATCATTCTCCCTACCACGATCAAACACAGAGGATGAATTGCGGAGGTTAGCGTATGGGGTCTGGACTGTCGAATGCCAAAGGAACGGGTGCTTTGACCTTACTGATTGTTTGACAGTCTCGTCGACGAACGGTGCGCACCTACGACGCATCTCCGACACAATGAACAGACGCTCTTGTTTACCCACGATTCTTTGCTTTTGGGCAAAGTTGCGAGTGTTTTCGTGCGTAATATGGGAAAAGAGCCTTGGCATGGGGGCTCTGCTCGTATGCTCGTACGCTCTTCGTGTCCCGGCACAGCGAAACTAGGGTCCTTGTCAAGCTATCCTTAGCAGCTTTTAGCACGGGTTTGCTGGCTACAAGCATTAGTGACAGCTCTAGGCTCCTCTTGGTCGGCTTCAGCACTTGGCAACGTTTACCATGCATACCACGAGCAATCTCCCTGTTCCCCTCCTGCACAACCAACAACTCCTTAATGCTGTTAAGTGTATGACTTGGCTCTGCAGGTACAACTTGGTCTCTGTTCGAGACGTAGAACCTGGAGACTGGCGGCTCGACGTCTTTTTCTATGCGGCACGGCTGCATCCGGGATGATGTATATATGAAGGCACGTTTGGCAATTCATTCTATATCCACTGCCATTCTTTCCGGTTCGGTCTTACCTACTTTCACAGCCCTTCTTGGTTGATCCACGCTTGGGCGCTTGGCTTGGTCCACACTCTTTTACCCATTCCTTTCTGCGCTTACAGGTAGAGCCTGTGCTCGTCAGTGTCATTACCTACTTTCCCCCCTGTGCGTAGATCGCCAATAATCCTTGCCTAATCCTCCGAGGCTCTGCACCTTTATTGCTGTATAAATAAGTTCGCAGCACCCAACTATTCAAACCAGCAGATCTTCATATTTTAAACAACACTCTTTCCTTGTCTTTTCATCTTCCCTTCGTTGCCTACTTTAATCAACACATATCTCTCCTATTTTTCATATTTATAGATTACATTTTCTTCTTCTTTTCATCCACCATGTTTGTCAAGGCTCTCCTTTTCGCCAGCACGGCTTCGGCCACCTGCCTTCACGGTATCTACAAGCGCGCCGAGGCCGGCATCGAGCCCCCCAAGTTTGGATACGACGCAATGAACGGCCCGCACGTCTGGGCCGGTCTGGCGGACGGAAACAAGCTGTGCAGCTCTGGCCAGGTCCAGTCTCCCATCAACATTGGTATGTTTTGCGCTTGCACATGGCTGGAGTGGAAATTGACTGTATAACAGACAGCACTGTCCAGCAGGCAGCTGCCAAACCTGTGATCAACTTCCCCAAGGCCCCTGTTCTCTTCGAAAACTTGGGAACCACCATTGAAGTCATCATGAACGGAACCACCAAGGTCGGCGATCAGGAGTTCGAGCTGAAGCAGTGGGTCGCACCCGTGTAAATGCATGTGTGAGCATACACTGATGCAGATACCAGATACCATATCCACACCCCCTCCGAGCATCGCATCAACAGGGAATACTCCCCTCTTGAGGTCCACATGGTTCACACTGCAGTCGGTAAGCCAAGTTCCGCCCTCAGGCATGAGCCGGCACCTCACACCCGGCCGTGTCAGGCACATCCCCACATCCCCACAACACCACGCACCCCTGTCCAACACCTGTTCCATCCTCATACACACTCAAAAATAGTTCTCGAACTGACATAAAATGATGCAGGCGACTCCACAAAAATCGCCGTGATCGCGCTCATGTTTGAGCTCTGCACGGGAGGCTCAGACCCCATCATCGCCGGCATCACCCCCTCGCTCTCCAAGATCCAGGCCGTCGGTTCTGAGACTGAGATCGCGGAAGGCATCGACACCGCCAGTCTCGCGGCGCACATTGCCACATCCAACGTCCTTCAATACACTGGATCCCTCACCACACCCCCCTGCTCCGAGGGCGTGACCTTCCTGATCGTCGAGAACCCCCTCAAGATCTCGGTCCCCGACTTCAACGCCATCAAGAAGGTCGTCAAGTTCAACTCGCGCTTCACGCAGAACTCGCTCAACCAGGAGAACATCGTCGGCGCCGCTGCCGAGGTGGCCAGCGGCAACAAGACCATGATTGACGCCGTCCGCGCCGCACACAAGGCCACTCTCAACGAGAAGTCCGAGAAGGCTCCCGCTGCTGAGGCTGCTGCCGTTTCTGGTGCTCCCAAGGCTGGCTCCACCGTCGCCGTCACTGAGATGTCGGGTCTGCCTGTCCCTACCCCCATCGCCGGTGTTGTGCAGCGCCGCGCCCCCAGGAACAGCTTGTAAATGCTCAAGTCAAGCGCCCTTGTCATGGCTACTAAATAACAAGGGCGGTGTCCGCTGAGTGGGAGTGTTGGCGCGAAAGAGATGCATTCTGTGGTTCGTGCGTGGATATTTTATATACATATACTTTTCTGCTGCATTTGCGTGTTCTTACATGGGTGGTGTTTTTTGCTTTTTCTTTTGTTTAGCGTACGCATATTGATCTTTTTATCGAGCGTCTGGAGAACGGATGGTACAAATACCCACCTTGGATAGTATGTAGGAGATACCCAGAGAAAAATAGAGAGGCGGAATAACAGCGATCGTAACCATGATTCATGTATTTCTGCAACATGTACCAGACGTCGATGTTTGCGCCCGCATTGACGAGGAGAACGAACATGATACAGTAAGAGTATGGGGCGTTCAAGACGTTTAATTTGAGTGCGGGTTATACGTCGCACGCTATTATGCCAGTCAGAAAACACTGCGAAAATGATGAATTCGACGATGCAATATTTGGATGTTGTTGTAGTCATCGCGTGCGGGATATTGAGCCGGCAAACTGCCTATTCGGGAAAGTCCATGGAAAAGTGTTGATGGCAGCGCCTTCGGGTGCCCCTTCGCTGTCCTATCACGATTGAGAGAACTTTGGAATGGCGAAAATGTGTAGAATGAGTCTTGAGGGATGAGAGGGGAATGTTAGGAGTTTGAAAGCACTCAATTGGATCTGGATTATGTGTACAATGCTGTGGATAGAACAACCTGGTATGTTGCAGTGCATTGTCGCGAGTTTGTTGGGTTTTGCATTTTTTTACTGATTTGCTACAATGATTCAAACTCCAGCAGTGATCGACGGCTTGCATTACTTACCGGATCGGGAAAGTTAAGAGCGCCAACCAATGAGAACCCTCTACGCCTTCCACACTCGCGCCTCGGCCAGACCATTCCCAATCGGAGCAACGATCCTTCTCGAACCTCAAAGCTTCGGCTTCAATCCTCTCTCGATCCACCACACACAACACTTCAACACCACCACACCCTCCAATCCATTTCTCCATCACCCTCACCACCCACCCACCAAATCTCAACATGCCTCGTCAACGTGGAGGAGCTCCCCCTCGCCGTCCTACGGCCGCACCCGCGAGACCCGCTGCTCCGCCTCCAGCTCCCCAACGCCACGCTTCCACTGCCGCCGCACCGCCCGCCGCTGCAGCAGCTCCCCAGGCGCAAGCCGCTCCCCAAGCCAGCCAAGGCCCAGGACTTTTCGGCCAGATGGCCAGCACTGCAGCGTACGTACCCTCCCTCCCCAATCGAAAACATGCAAACGCCCCCCGGAACTGAAAGAAAGCTGACGTTTGGGTTATCCAGTGGTGTCGCAGTCGGATCCTCCATCGGCCACGCTGTCGGCGGATGGTTCTCGGGCGGTTCTTCATCTGCCCCCGCCGACCAGAGCGCCCAGTCCTCCGAGTTCGCCCAGCAGCACCAGACCAACATGTCGCAGCAGCAATCCGGTGTCTGCGCCGCCGACGTCAACAACTTCCGCAAGTGCATGGATGAGAACCAGGGCAGCTTGACCATCTGCGGATGGTACCTCGACCAACTCAAGGCTTGCCAGCAGGCCGCTTCGCAGTACTAGAGAATGGATGCGTTGGGTTGGAGTTAAGGAAGAGAAGGATTGCATGTCATGGCTATGGGGGAGATTATTGGCAGTAGGAGTGGAGTAGGCTCGATCTCTTGCATATCTGCATTTTTTGGGGGTGTGAAACCGTGAAGGGGATAGATTCTTGCATGCGGATCAGCATGCTTTTGTAACAGTACATATCGACACAATCTAGCATCTGGCTCGCCACTTTCTCAAAAAAAAAGGCCACTTTACACTTCTTCAATATTCCACCTACGCATCGATCCTAGTGCTAATCGTGAGAACGCTAACATAAAAGTGAGTGGCAAGCGGCGACAAGAGAAAAAAAAAGGGATGGAGGGTGAAGATAACATCCAGGACGACTTCTTTTCTTTAACCAAGACTTCAAAACGATAAAACAATGAGTTCAGCTTGGAGAGAAAACGATGATCCAAACCTTTTCTTTCTTTTTTGTTTGCAGGCCGAAACCTTGAAAAAGCTCAACCAAACCTGATGATACAGGCGAGAAGACAAATGGCTAAAGTATTAATACACAAATGGGTAACTCCCATACCCATAACGCCATCAAGCGACCAAGCTCCCATACAAAACCGCAAACCATCTTCCCAGCCCCTACACAACCGGCATACCCGTCTGTATAAACCTTTGCAAAGCCTCGAGCGGCATGATAGCCTGCGCGACGACGCTCTTTTGCTTTCCCCCTGCTCCTCCTTCTCCCCTTCCCACTCCTCCCACTGCCGCCGCTCCACCAACACCTCCAATCCCACCCACCCCAACAACATCCTCCATCTCCTCATCCTCCTCCTCGTCCTCCTCCTCACTCCCATCCCCTCCTTCAGGCCCCACATTCGCCATCTCATCCTCCACAACCCCGACGGCATCCCTCCACAACTCCATAATCTGATCTTCATCTAACGTTCCCTTTCCCCTCTTCACCCTCCTAACCTCCCCTTCCCCCTCACCCCCATCCTCCTCTTCTTCCTCCTCTTGAGACACACGCGCCTCAACACCCCACTCCGACGGCACATATCCAAACTCCGCCGCCTTGGCAATTCTTGCATTAACCCAATCGACATCGTGCGGCTCGGGCATTTTCCGCAGGTGCGAGAGGGCGACGGGGAAGAGTGCAGGGGAGGCGGTTGGGAAGGGGGGGAGGGGGTACGGGTGTAAGGAGGCGAAGAGGTGGGTTTGGGATGATGGGTTGGTGCTGGTGCTGGTGTGGAGGAGGGTGTGCAGGGAGGAGAGGAGGTGCGTTACTGTTGAGGTTGTGCGCTGGATTTGGGGCCTAGTTGGTGGGCGGGGTAGGTTAGTGAGGTGATATTGTATGTATGTATGTATGTATGTTTGAGGGGGAGGTGCGTGGTGGGTGGGCATGTGACTTGGACATGGACATTCCTTCAAATGTTACCCCATTCCAACGACATCCTCCAAAGAAAAGAAAAGAAAAGTGAAGCAAAAAAAAAAATGGAACGACGATTCAAAGACTCCAAAAAAAGAAAAAAAAAAACACCCCTCATCACTCACCAATCCGGCGGCAAACGCGACCCCGCCATCTCCATCTTCATCACCTCCAGCTGATACACTAACGGCATCAGTCGCGAGCGCAGCGTGTTCAGCGCTGCCATTTCCGCACCCCCCAGCCGGCCCACTGTCGACTCGTTTGGTTTCTGCTGGCTCATTTTCTTATTTTGCAAATTTGGGATTGTTTTCGTCGTGAATGTCGCGGATGTTATGTGTGTAGAGGTCGTTGGATGGAGGTTAGATGGTGCGGAACTGAAAGGCGGTTGATTGGTGAAGGAGGAAGCTTGTATTGTAGTTGGGGTGTGTGGCTTATCGATAAGAGCTCCGTTTGTAAGGTGTGGGTGGGGCTTGGCGTGGAAGGTAGGTGGGCGAGTGGGGGTGTTCAAAGTTAACGTCAACGTCAATGTTCGAGATGGGTGGAAATGGTATTCGCAATGTGAAGACGAGTGGATTTTTGGAGAATTTCTTATGGTTTCACGCTGTACGATTTTTTTTGCATCGATTTATACATTTTTGGGCTTTTGATTTTTGAGTTTGAGATTGTTAGGTGCTGACTGACTGCTATTAGATGTTTGTCCTCCTATCGCGATTTTTTTCACTCACTTCGTTTGAGTTCGAAAACACTCAATCACCCTTTTTTTTCTGTGGTCCTCTTTGTTCATATCTCGTTTGGCGGCCTCGGTCGTTGGCACGTCGCGACTCAAACATCTCGTCTAAGGTGCGATTTTGCTGAAAATGTATCCAGTACTCCATCGAGTACAAGCCATGGCGGATGGAATCACTTAGCCTGCCATGGCACAGATGTCGAATCCGCACAAGGAAGCTTTGACTTGACGACTTCCAATTGCGGCTGAGTTAGCTCTAGGCTTTGACTGAATTCACGCTTCTTGAGCTATTGTGTGTTATAAAAATAGTCTTGCGTATTCGATGAGGTAATGGGGGTTTCCAGGAACGGTTCTTGTACACCCCCCTACCCAGCCTTTACCTTTACCGTTATCTAACCCTACACAGCTTAGTTGCGACACTACTCTACAGTAGAGAGTTCTCCAGACCTCATTCTATTGCGCGACAAATTTCTGGTACAAGTGACGGCAGCACAAACTAAGACAAGGCATTGGGAGTCCCTGAGAACCGTTTCTCTACACCCCCATATCCAACCTTTACACAATCCCACCCAGCTAGTTGGGACACTACTTCACAATACGAATCTCAAAGAGATAGCACTCAAGGATCAGACCTCACTCTATTACGCGACACTCACCACTCACCTCTCACCTCTCACCACCCGAGCCGAACCAAAATCTGTACAAGTACCTGTCAAGGATACCAAAAAGTGGGCCCTATTGTGCTATTGCAATTGAATACAATAGCTCCACCCCTCATCATGTCCAGCTATTGTACCTCACTCTCATCTTCACCATTAAACGACACAATAGACGGGCCTGTGCCCTCACCACCACCCCTCGAACATAACATCCCCCGACCTCCCACCTCACCCGACCTCTCTTTCGACTCTTTACCTTCAAACAATTCCTCTTCGACCCTCTTAGACTACTTTCTGTTGAACAGCTTTCCATTCTCATTCCACAGCACTTTCAAGGATCGCACTACCAACGCTCAGCCCACGGTGTCTGCTCCCAACGAAACCCCCTTCAATTGGAAAGGCCTCTCCACCGAGCTCAAGACCAAGATCCTCGAGCACAACGTTGCCGACTGGCCCACATACTTCCTCGTCTCGCGGCAGGTCCGCATCATCACCGTCCACCTCACCTTCCTCCACGCCATCCACCTTGTCTGGACCGACCCTTCTGACCTCCGCCGCGACGCCATCCAATGCTCCAAGCGACGCCAAATGGCCTTACCCGTCACCGCCCGCGACATCCCAGCCTTCACCCTCTACTCACGCTTCCCCACCCAACACCCGCACCTCTCGCGCTTCGCAACCTTCAAGCACGCGATCCGCAAAGCGACCCTGGCCTTCGACTTCCGCACGTACATCCACTTCTTCAAAATCAACACCCCCGGCTGGCAGACGGGGCCCGAGCACACCCTCGTCAACGTCGACCACCTCACGACCCAACTCCCCTCCCTCACACACCTCACCATCTTCCTCCCCGCGTACAAGGACGTCGTCTTCGACAAATCCCGCGACATCTTCCGCATCTTCGACCCCCTCGACCCGTGCTATCGCGCCCTCCACCGCACTATCTACACCGCCATCGCCACCTACCTCGTCTCGATCCCGCACATCACCGTCACGGGCTTCATCGACGAGAACGAGAAAGCGAAATACACCACCCTCCGCCAGAACGCCCTCAACAAGGCAGTCAAATTCACCCCCGAGGAACTCACCCAACTCTACACCGATGACGACGGTGGTGGCATCCAGCTTTCCCCCTCCGAAGCCTTCGTCGATACACGCCACTTGCCCCGCGTCTACAGGAACTGGACGCCGCCTAGGTGCGTGTGCCACGTCCCCTGCGCGCCCATCTTCATGGGTAAGTCGCCGCAAGAGTGCGCGGAGTATGTGCGTTTGCACCCGGATATGGCTGCGCGTGATCGGGTGAGGGCGGCTGCTGCGGAGGAGGAGAGGAAGAGGAGGGAGGAGGAGGAGGAGGCGAGGGCGGCTTTGGTGGCGGCGCAGATTGCAGGTGTGGGGTTCGATGAGGTGATTTAGGGGGGGGTGTTTGGACTCTGGATGTCTGGCACTTCGAGAATATCTTTGTTTTTTCAGGTTTCATTTGTTTTCTGGATTTCCCATTTCATTTGCTTTGTTTTGACTTGTTCGGAAAGGCACTGCATAGATGGATGGGGAATTGGATGGCTTCACCTGACTGGATACCCTCTTGCACAATTGCTAGTTGGCTTATGGACTCGGGGAGGGATATTTTCTTGCTTACTTGTTATATGTCTGGGTTTTTCACCTGCTTTGTCTTTTCTTACTTCCTACCCATCCCAAAGGGCCCTCGATATAGAGATACATACATACACAACCTTACTTACCGACACTCAGACAGTTAATTAGTTAGCTAGCCGTCTGCTTTGTACCTAGCAAACACCAAAGAAATCCATTCACAAATATACACACCCACCCATTGTCCCCCCCCCCTTTCTCACACACACATACACAAAAATCAACCCCCCAGCCCCAAACATACCGTATCTTATATAGTTAGATTATTTCAAATTCAATCTAGTTTATCAAGGTGATCCGCTCCGCTGCGTTGGTCCTCAACTCCAACTCCCAATTTCAACGGTCGTACAAGCAAGGCAAGGAAGGCGAGAAATGTAAACAATATACCTAGCCTA
>JAMAHW010000176.1:0-25332 GCA_023627715.1 Periconia sp. R9002 | reverse complement strand
CCAGCAGAGAGCCAAAGAAAAGACAGCGGACGCCAGACGCCGCGCCCCGAGGGGATTCATCGGAGCTCCACCAAGTGGTTGGCCTGCTACAGGACCTCTTCACCCGCATGACCCAGAAATGGCAGGCAGACAACGTGAGATGGCAGCAGACGTGCCAGATGATGCAGTGCTTGAAACAGGAATTGGAAAAGCTGGCATCGGGGCAGTTGCAAGAGTCTAAGGCGAGGAAGCAAGGGTGTGTACTCGTATGATATGTCTCGTTACAGATGCTGACTGCCTACAGACAGTAGACGATCGTGAAGGCAGCCCACGATCTGGTGGTCCAGCTCGAGAAAAATGAGTCGTAGCGTCCACAAAAAGGACCGGTTGCTGCCGGCGTGTATCTTTCCCTGCGAAGAGAGCTGTGCTTCCCACTATTCTGTAGCAGTAGCGAATACCAGTCTTCCGATTGATACCAAATCGCCCCTAGATGCTCCCATGAACCTGCCTTCAAAATGAGAACATCCAACGACCATATGTATCCAAGAACTATCGACAGCAAATAGCCGATTTGTTGGAGCCTGGGGAGTCGGAGCCACTCGGTAACTTTTCTGCACCAATCGAAGTTGCAAAAATCTCCGCCAATGCATTAGTATTCAACGAAGCTCAGGCCTGTTTGATATCTACGCAACCCGGAATTGAATGCAATCATCTGGCCGACATGGTCTTCGAGGTTCCTACAAGGGGGTGGGATAACGTGATGAGCTATATGATTTGGAAAGATATTACCCTACCAGCTCATATTAGAACATTGAAAAGTTTACTGGATCCAACCCTTTCAGGAGCATCATGTCATCACTTCGATAATGCAATATTGTCGATCTGCCCGGTAGATAGGAACATCCTAAGACTTACTGCACATGTCAAGGGATTCCTACTACCAAAATCGACGAAAGCTATGGCTTGCATCAAGCTTGATGAGCACCCGACTCAGTACACTATGAGCGGAACTTCACACCCGATTTTGGGGGCCGGAGTTATGACTAATAAAAATTGGACTATAGAAGTTATGCGTATCGCGAGTCACATAGGACACGATTTTGGATCTAATCCCCGAGGTTGGGCGTGTCACGCGGAACTACAGGCCATAGCCGGGTATATCCATTGGTATCTGCCTCAGCTTGGAATTCCGTGGGACAGAATAACAGAGCATTATCTTTTCCCCTACCCATATCAAACCAGCCCTCGCATGGTGTTCATCGTCGTTAGCCAGGACATGTGTAGCGTGTGTCAGCCTTTCGTAAAGGCTGTCAACGATATCACCTCGCAAAGATTTGGATTTACTTTTGATGTTAGAGACGGGTCTCCCAATGGACGATATAGCAGAATCATAAGAAACCACGCGCTATCTAGTATTATAGGGACGTCGTCTCATTTCGTCTGACGGCAGAAGTATGCAGAATTTATAGCTAGCTAATAATGTTCGCAAATTAAAATCAATTTTCATTAATCAATGAGCATACACAGGATGCTGTTTTAGCTTTAGGGTAACTAGGGGAAAATTGAGCATATGCTGTTATAGTAAGAGCTTCTGACTGTTATGCCAATTCTAGCAACCCTTTGCTAATTTTCCTTGCTTCAAGCGCCTGCTATAGCTTCCTAGTAGATGATGCCGTGTAACTCTAGTCCTGAATCATCTAAATCTAGCTTAACTGTAGGAAAGGATGATATTATACTATAACTAGTGTGGATGAATAAGTTTCCAACTGTAAGAAAGAGAAGGATAAGGTTGCATTAAAGATATGTATTAAAAGAATATAGAGAACCAGTGCCTAAGAGTCCTTCTGCATTCCTGCCACAAAACAAGCCCCCTACACATCTTGCACGGGCGGTTTTACCTGTTCTTGCGGTAATTTTGTGTGTGAGGGATCCTCTGCCGTAAGGCCGCAGCAAGTCCTGTCCTTGGAAAAGTATGTCCTCTCCTCTATCATATAGTTAACATCATGTGGCTGAGTCAGCATGCTCAAGCGATATTGAAAATGATTGGGCATATAATGCCGTCATTGCTTGCAGGGGAGGTGGCCGACCCGTTTCTACTAGTTCCTTTTTTTCACCGCTGGAGGTGATGGTTTGTAGATCTGGCTGAAGAGGAGTACTGTATGCTGCTCTGGATAGTGTAGAGTCTTGCCAAGATCCAAACACTTCATAACCCTCAGCGGTCAAACTGAAGCACGTCTCTACTGCCCTAGAGGTTTCAGTGCACATGTAAGGAGCCGTTGGTCTTTTGACCGTACGACAGCTGTATTACCAAAGCATGGAGAGTCTTTCCACCTTAGTATGTGCTTGCAACAACGGCGTTCTGCTAGTGCCACTTGGCCTACCTGCCGAAACGCAGGCTTCGATTTCCAGGGCCGTCGCACTCTATCTTATCATATACCTCTCCTGTCTCGTTGCGTTTCCCTTCAAGGAGCTGAGACTAGATCTCGGCTGCTGCTTGATCTAGGAATCGGCGCTGGTGGGCTCAACAAATATGAGGATGTGGTGGCTTCAACGTCTTCTGTTCGGTTAGCGGAAGCATAACGGCGACGTGAGTGGTGTGTCTCTGCATTGCGAGAGTGCGTATGCCTTGAGGAGAGGAATGCACCACTTTCTCTGCTGATCTTCTTAGAGTGATAAAGGCTACACTCAAGAGCGCGAAGTATAATTATGGTGATACTTGTGTCAATAATCCTCTTACGGGTGAGCAGGTGTATCTTGTAAATAGGTTGAACAGTCTAATGCTTCTTACAATGTAAATGTCAAATAATGATAACAATGAGAGATGGGCGATTTGTTGCATAATGGTCGTTCCTGCCAGGACCTTAGCATTTTCGTCCCGAATTACTCTAATCTTTAGATGACTAAGTAGTTGCTTTCTATGTAAGGTCGCTGGTTAAAAAAAAGTTGGGCAACAGCTTCTTTTGATTGGAGAGGATCGTCTTGGCGCACCGTGGACCTTGCGCTACGATCCCTCTGCGACAGACATAGAAGATCCATATATACTTTGCAGTATGCAATCTGTAGAGGAAGAAAGTCTCTCTTTCCTCCCCATTTTTTCATGAGAATAGGAGGTGAATTGGGGGTGCATATACAAGCTAAGAAACCCAATCGTTTCCCATGCAACCTCGAACGCTTTTGTCTCAGACACTCTGGCGAGCTTTTCTCCAGCTTTGTCATTTGCAAGAATCACCTTATTACACCTAACTCCACAACTACAAATTGAAATCACATAAAAATTATACCAATCGATGCGCAAGGCTCTGATTATCAACTACCAGGTCAACTACCAACAAAAATATACATACTTGGGGGATATTCTTTATGTTATACGTTGTGATGTAATAGATGGGTGCCGCGGTGGCACCCCATCAAAATTCGCGCAAAGACTCAACTCTCTCAACCTTTTGTTTTTATATAAAATCTTCCGCTGATAATGCGCGGAACATATTCGCGTAATTCCCTAATAGGAATTGAGCGCTAGACGTCTCATCGACGGAGGGCCGGACAACGATCTCGAAAGCTCCCTCACGATAGACAGCTGCAGTAATTGCACGACGCGCTTTTGCGACGTAGGAGTCTTCTTCTCCTTTTCTCTTACAAGCCCATGTTTGTAAGCACGTAAGGTTTGCTGTATACACAGGCTGGGGCCTTCACCTGTCGATAGCCCATGGAGAATTTCACCATTCCACATACTAACGAGTGCTCTATTTATTAGCAAATGGCTTCTCTAATCGCCAGTATTGACGGTGCTTTTTAATTAACCCAGCAAACTCCTGGGTAGTTTTTACAATGCTCTTGCTTCTAAATCTACTAGTCACTGATAGCGAGACATATTTGATTGTTTGTAACTACCTCGCCCGCCCAAGGCCCTCCTTTTGAATCTGGGTTGCAACACCACGTCTGCGCAGAGTACTATTAACAATCAAAGCTAATGGACCACTGGTTTAAAAAAGACGTCGTAAATCAGCTTATACGGCTTGTTTGGATGGTGTTCAATAAAGCTCTCGATTCGAATTTAGAGGGTAAAACTCCACCAGGTGTCTTTGATATCAGCTAACCCTACCCATTGCGCTCTTTAGCCCTCCTATGTAATGGTATACATGGCTTCTTTAAAATCTATTTTGCTGCCCTCGCTCTCGATTGTTTGCTGTATATACCTCCTCAACTAGGAATGGAAGAGGAGGCAGGTAAGGCAAGCGGGCCGGACAGGGCTACGAGGCTAGATTAGTAAAAGTAGCGAGGGATACTGGGCGGGAGAGGAGATGCAGCTCGACCCATGCGTCCATGAGCTGCTTCACATCGCCCACGCGGTAACTGTGGCCTTGGAAGTGCCGAAATGGGTCGCAATAGTGGCTAGCGGCACCGCTGTGCAGCAGGCCTTGCATGCAAGTCACGGGTGCGAGGGATGGTCTACATATACGACTAGGTCTTCGAAGTAAAGGAGAGTTTTCTATGAGATTGTAAAGTAAAAAAGAAGCGGTTATTATTTAATTGCAAGACAGTATATTCCTACGCTACAATAGCAGAATTAAATAAAGAAAAGCAGAGACAAAATCATCTTTTGGTCAAAGGAAATGAAGAGTTGTCATAGCAATAGTGATGAGATTACTTGCTGCATCAACACAAACCAAGATAGCACGAAGACGTCCTCGGCTGGGGACGTGCAGACAAGGCAAGTTGTCTTTTACTCAAATAAACAATCGATTTGTGATGCTTCCCCTCTCACGTGCAAGGTATATGTCGTAGTAACGTTAAATAAGGTTTGTTGAGAAACTTTATACGGCCCAGGAGCCTCGGATCCTCTGCCCATGGCTATTAATTATTCCATAGATAAGCAGCATGTGCGTCAGACTCCAATCTAAAATTCCGGAAGTTGATGTCTACAGTACTCTACGACTGGCTGAGACTTGCGAACTAGACAGATCTACAGCCTAAGATACACCGAATGGGATGAATCTGCGGCGATGTGACTGCACCTGGGTAAGCTCCATCTGTTTGGTTGGGTTAAAATCCTTTATCCTAGTATAAGAGGCTCTCCCCATGCACCCTTGAAACAGAATGCAACTTGTCTTCCCACTGGCTTGTGCGCGACCATACTTGATTACACCGTGACACATACTGTGCCTTGCTCTAACCGCCGCTTGGCTTCTCATGTGTGGCACCCTACATTATCTTCAATTTCAAGCATTTTCAAGTAGAACGCGTTCTCTACGTCATCAGTAACTGCGATATTCACCTTCCTGTATCCTTCGAGCAAGTTGCTGCGTGATCGGTTGCCTGGTCGAATACGAATATGACGGAGCTAAACGAGCTAGGTTCTGTCACAAACATTTGTCTTGATGGCGACGTTATGTTGGTAGTTGGACCACTGAAGCTGGGACTGAGAGTTCACTCTCAATGTCTAAGATGTGCCTCGAGGGTTTTTAATGCCATGTTGAAACCCCAATGGAAAGAAGGTGAAGGCCTTTCCAAGAGCTCATCAACTGCAGTTCCACTATGCGAAGACGATGCCGATGCGTTGCGCACGATCTGTTATGTCATCCATCACCGTAACGACGATGTACCGCAGGTTCTTACGCCCAAAGAACTCGTGAAAATCGCCGTCGAAGCCGATAAATATGACTTTGTTATTGCTCTCAAGTATGCTAGCATGCAATGGCTAAAGAGTGAAGGGAAGGAGAGTATGATGGATATGGCATATCTCATGACCGCAGCCTTCTTACTTGAGGACAAGAAAAGATTCGAGGCACACACCCTTGCGCTTATCTTTCATTATATGAAATCCTACTCGGAAATCCAGGATGATGAGCTTATTGGGCCAATCATACCCTGGAAGACAACCTGTATGTGGTAGCCTTAGTAACATAGAGGAAGATACGACAATTACTGACTAGTCAGTTAGGCCTGTTGGAAGAGCGAAGGACGCGAGCGCGAGCGGAACTAAGTCAATTACTAAACGAAGGAGCGAATGCCGCATGCGACTGTGCTTGGAGAAATAATCGCGTCAAGAGATTCCAGGCCATTCAATCTGAGTACGGGCCATTGAAGGTTTTGACAGTCCCAATTTTGGATATTCTTCAAAAGCTCAGCTTGGCCTCACAGGGAGCCACAGAAGAGATTCACGAAATAGACGATTTGTGCTACCCCAAGGCTCCAACCTATGACGAAATGCTTCCAGAAAACCTAGAAAACATCAAAAGGAAAGCTATCATTTGTTTTGGCTGCATAGAAAGTACAGACCACAGAACACTCTGCAGATTCCATCAATGAAGAATGCTTTTGGTATATTAGCCCAGAGCCCAGTCGGCAAGTTCAAAAAATCTTAACGTTTTACTCAGGTATTCGGTTTGGAACAAGGGGGCATTCCAAAGAGGTCTTCAGCGCAGATAAACTGACACACGTTATTTATCTATATATTGTCGTTCCTAGCATCAATGCATCTTCGCTACTGGAGCTTCCCAGATGCGCTACAGCATCATTTCACTGTTACAATATTTCTCGGAGCTTCGAAATGTCATCTATGGACCGTGTACGGTACTATTTACAAATACATGATTCACTCTATGACGGACAGACCGCATTTGAGGCACTCACATTGACTGGTTTGTTCTTCAGCTGAGACCTATGATAAAATCATATCAGCCTCAAAATGAAATCAACAGGGGTGTTGTTCCACTTTTGGCTAGAGCCCCCGCCACGCGTCGGCGACGCGTTCTCTAGATCAACGTCTGGAGTAACACACCACTCATTCTGCTACTCTGCTATTGCTGCGAGCTCCTGCCTTCCTCATAGACCTTTTTAGTTCCGTTGAGCTGGTACATGGTGTAGGTGATCTTGTAGTGATTGGATTCTCGGTGCATACAATTTCAGTAAACCACTAGGTAAAGTTTTGCAGAAATTTAAGTTTGGGTATCCATGCGTAAAACTCGTGGTTGTATCTTCTTCCAACGAGCTCAGCCGTATGCCACTTGAAACCTATTAGAGGCAGTCTCTGCATGCCCACGTATATAGAATTCGTTCAAAATATTTTGACAGCTGGTAAGAGCAAGGAACTGGCGTCCTTCCAAAGACTAGAGTGCTCATCTATGCTATAGACGAGGCCTTGTATAAGCATTTGAATTCTGTCATCTCGTTTTCCTCATCTACCAAAGCCAATAACCATGCCCAAAACCTTGGTGGGGACAACCAGCATTGGTCCACCCCAGAATGGCTCAAACGACTTCCCAGAGTGTATTGACCAGACGCAATATCCGCATGGCAAAGAGACGTCATCTGATAGCTCTATGATAAAAATGTACCTATTGGAGAATGTTGAGCAGCTTCGGCAACTGACCCAGCTTCGACAGCAGGTAAATAAATCAAACACCAAAACTATCGGGCAACCTCAGGCAATGACGTTGCCTAATTTAGGGATGGAGTAATCCCCAAGGCGACCGATACTTCCAGCAGCAACGTCACAATGCCGATACCGCTGATCGGAAAATGGCACACATTTTCTATAAGATGATGAAAGAGATTGGCGAAGAAATGCATCTGTCGACTTGTGTCTTGGGAATATCAGAGACTATTAGGCCGACTATCCTGGACATGTGTATTGCGCCTGGCGGTTCCTTGCAACAACGCTGCGGAAAAATCCTGGAGCTTGTGCTCTTGGCCTTAGCCTGCCGGTCTCCGAGGGTGGCCACAAGGTACTTCTACCGAAAAGTCCCAATGTGACACTCGAATTCCTTGACATCACAATGTTAGCTGCGGATATGGGCGTCGCAGACATCCCTATAGAGTACCCGGACGCCAGCAACATGCTACCACAACGGTTTGACCCTTGCCAGCTCTTCCATCTTATCTTATGTGACGGTTAAGTCCTCCGGACACATAGCCGAGCTACGTACCGGGAGACGAGAGAAGCCCGCAGACTGGCGGTTACGCAGCTTGCCATTGGCCTTGAACATGTTAAAAGCGGCGGAACTATGATTGTCCTTCTCCATAAAGTCGAAGCTCTACATACCGTCTCTTTATTGTATACCTTCAGTAGGTTCTCTTCGGTCAAGCTTTTCAAGCCGACGAAGCATCATGCAAAGCGCTCATTATTCTACGTGATCGCCACCAATATCCAAAGTTAGCACCGCGAAGCTGTCCTAGCGGTGGAAGAGTGGAAGAGGCATTGGAGGATCGCTACTTTTGGAACAGATTTAGAGTACAAAGACGAGTCTAGCACGGGGCGTTTGCATGTGGAGAAGCTACTAAGGGAGTTTGGAAAACAACTCATACAATTGGGTTGAGAGTCATGGAGTATACAGGCGAGTGCTTTGAAGAAAGCACCGTTTATCATGAAATGATCCTGACGTGTAACGTTTCTGATCACTTGGCGCGCACCGCACCAGTCCAATCGAAAACCCATTGTTAGTTTTATGTAGAACTCCATACAAACATGGTTCTTTTATCGAATTTCGTGTGTGATTATTCTACAAATAATGAAGCTGTAATATCAGCTATTTTTAACCAAATATATCGATTTGGGAGGTGGATATTTCGCCCGTGCGCGGTAGTCCTGGCGGGTGGAGCTGGGGGCACCTCAGGAGCTCTACCTAATTGCGCGCGTCCAGTCGGAGCTTTTTTCGTTGGCTGAGTTTTTCGAGAGGGAAGACGTGGGCCCTCATCTTTCCCTTTTGGGTAATTGGTAATAGTTTGGGAGCCGCTTTGGCACGCTTTTCGGCCTGGTTTTTGGCCTCAGTTTCAGCCTGTTTTACCCTCTTTGCCTCCTCATGCTACTCACGTTTTTCTTGAGCTTCAACCTGCTTAAAAAGCTTGGCCTGATAGGCAAGCTCCCTCTTATCAACCCTTCTTACTCCATAGCTAAACCCCATAGACCCTACTCAGATATTCGGTTTTGGAATGGGGAGCATTCCAAAAATTAGTCCCGTTAGTAAGTCCATCGTGGCCAGGCTCGGAACTTCCACAAAAGCGGCCAACATGCCACGGCAAGATCCGTTGGCTCTCTTCTACAATTATGCTGTCTCATTACTGGAGGCTAATACTACCAACTGGCTCTCAGGCGACGAGGCTACCGCTTTACCACTGGCCTAAATCCGTTGACTGTAAAGACAATCTATGCAATAATGCGCATTCTTGCCCCGCTACAAGTCCCGGTCGGTTCCTGCAGCGGACCCACTCAACAATCGCAACTACGCGCGCGGCAAGCTCCTTCATCCACATTAAATTCCACACATATCTAATATGTTCATGCATTTCAGGGTAGGGTCATGTCGCTCGTAGTGAGGAGGGTTATTGACTAAGAGGGTCGGGTTTTTATCGGGAAGGCGAGTTGAAGGCACGGGGTGGATGAGGACAGGAATACGGGTAACAAATGAGACAACATTCCAGATGGGTACTGAAACATGTACGTGCTCTAAAAATTACTTTCTAGCACACCCAGCTTTCAAAGAAGCCCGCCGTAGTCGCTGTCCGCGTAGCGCCAGCTTCCCCCTTTCCACAGCGTCTTGAGTCCACACACCCATGGATTCTGCACCAAACCGATTCGAGGGTTTTGATTTGCGTAGTCTGACGTGACGGGCTATCAACTATATCCTGGAAGCTCTTCTCGGGATCGGCGCATTCATACGTCCTGCAAGCGGAGAAGTTTGGAAGGGAAAACTGCGTGGACTTCTTGCTTGCTGCTACGCGCGAGTGTGCGACGCCTGGGCGATCTCCCTTTTCAAAGCAGAACCCGTAGATTTGACCCTCCGGTAGCTCGGCCTTTTGCATTACTCCTGCCCAGTCGGTCGCGGGTAACGATCGCACCTTAAGCAGTATATGGCCGTCTTTGGCTACGTGTACTTTGCCCAACTTGTCAACGGCGTAGTCAATGAAAGACGTCATGTTTTTCCCTAGATCACTAGCCTTGCACGTAAACTGCAGGGCAGTGGCACTTAGATCTCTGTGCGGTGTTGGAGCAATCGTTGTTTGGACTTTGTTCGTGGCTTCCCGACGAACGACTGGCGCATTGTCTCCAACGGGGAGCAGCGCGCTTGTTGCCGTAATTTGCAGAGTGGGCGGTTCTTATATTGTCGGCTTCGATACAGTCGGTTCTGACGCGCTCGTCAGCTCTAGTGCGGTCGGTTCTGGCGCGCTCGTCTCTGGCGCGCTCGTTGTCTCTGGCGCGCTCGTTGCTGCGGTTGCGGAGTCACCGATGTCATTTTCGCACGTCTGTAATGTCCAGTATTTTATCCAAGTTACCCCTCAGGGCCGAGAGTCGAGTAAAGAGTTTGTAGCGCATCTGTTTGTCGTTGCGCGTTCGGTTCGTTCGAGCATTGCTCTTCCTGCTAACAGGAGGCCCATCCAGGATGGCGTTGGGAACATTGTACAAGGAGATGGCCTCAACAATATTGGCGACTAAAATTTCGGCATCTTCTTTTAATTTGTAGAGGTCGGTGGAAGCGAGGGACATGTCGAATAGCAAATGTCAGAGGGATGGCTAGCAGAACACTAATATGAGGTGAGACGCCAAGCACATAGCCATCTGCGAAGGCCAATCAGCGTCGCTTTGCTCTCACAGATTTGGGTGCTGCCGCTTTCTGTGATAGCACGAAGCTGCTGATTGGTCAACTGCTCGTGAGTCAGCAAAGCCGCACGGAACCAGAATTCCAACCACCTTTCTGCACGACTCTAGTGTCACGTAACACCAACCACCATGGAACCGACGTAGATGTATAGCTCAAGGCACAGGTTCGTCATGCAGCCCAGACGGGCATTATCTTGCGCTTGCTCTTTCCCTCTGCCTGGTCCGCGGCCTCGGTATCTAGCTGGCGCCGCGTGCGTGCGGGACTTTAGACCTGCAGGCGCCTCATTGAATCGGTGGTTGCCTTATTGCCTCCACATCTTGACCGCAAAGTACCGTAGGATAAACTTCAAGTTTCCATCTAATGCAGTAGGGACGACGACGGATCCAAAGCATGTACGAGGCCAATGACGAATGCCGGTGAGCGGGTAAGGCTTCAAGGTATGACCGTTTTCCACTACCCTTCACTTAACCACGCCAATGGAACAGAGACTTATTCAGGCTATTCACGATTGGGACCTGGACAGATTACTAAACTAGCTCAACTCTAGGATGCCAAGAATGGTCTAAAAGAAGCATCCAATCTCCATGAGACAATCGCTCCGGCGTTGGAGTCGGAGACAGAACCGGAACGCCTACAGAATCATATACCACCCTACGATGGTGATTTGGGCCTTAAATACAGGTGGCTATCCCAACAGTCATCCCAATAATAATAGACCTGTTTGTAACCCTCGACCATGGCTACAGTATATCTGTTTTCCGGATTTCCTGGGTTTGCCCGATACATTCTCACCTCGTCTTCATCTGTAAACTTGGTAGGGTTATATGTATCGTTAGCCCTGATAAACATTCCCGCTGGACCGCCAAATGAGTGCGTCATATCTGCGACAATCTGCCTGATACAGATGTCTACCGAGCCGACACATACGACCAGTGTATTCGCATCAATGAGTGTGAAGCCTAGAGGATTATCCACGAAGGATAATTTCTCGCCTTCTTTCGCTTTCGATCTGAGATATTCCGTATCCTCGTCTCTATATGCTGGGTCCTGGAAAATGATTTCGACTGGCTCATTGTTCTCGTATACTTCTTGCAGTTTGCGCGCTATGTCGAATGAGACGATATTGTGATGCACATAGTGCTCGGTGCGCTTTACCGTCTTTCGCTCGCAGTTGGGGTCGTCGTATCGAACAGCACGTAGGGTACCGAGTCCAAAGCAGATGATTTTCTTGATGCGTACTGTATTTCGGGCTTCTTGGAGCGAATTTAGAAGATGGTCGCGATAGTATCGGCGATTCTCGTCCCTGATCCAGGTTTCTTCGGCTAGTTGGACCGGGCCCGCGTCGAAACGCCCCACTTCTACCTCAGGGCAGTTGTCAAACCAGATTGGTATACGCTTCTTAACACAATCTTTGGCAAATGGTAACCACACGTTGTTACCTGCTGCTAAGAGTTCATCAAGGTCTCGTAGCTGAACGTTGTCTCTTTCACCACACGCTAGCTCTTGATAGGTAGAAAATACTATGCCCGGCTTATATCTATCTCAATGTTAATTGCTATGCATCTTAGTTATTTTCGTTTGAGCCTTGACTTACCCCGGTTCTACAACCCACGAGGATATGTCAAACGTGTGTTCATTTCCAAAAGCGTCCAAAAGTGTCAATTCGTTGGCGTTTTCGGGTGTCAGATTATGCCACTGTTTGTATGCGAATTCGAACAATTCTGGTCGGAAGACACGCAGACCGTTGAGGTCCTTATAGAACTCTCCTATCTTTTCAGCCTCTTCGTCTGCAGGCGAATCCATCCACGCTTGTTTCTCTGCTTGCGCTTGCTTCCAAGCAGGGCTGGAACTCTCGTCTCCGGTTGACCTAGTATCTGAATCACTGTTCTTAGAAGCCATCATTTTGGTTTGAGGAAGACAGAAAGAAGGCTATGTAGGAGGGGAGAGGCCGCACGTAGCGCTAATGCCGACACTGGCTGTTGTGAGCACACGTGGCGTATGGAAGGGGCTTGGGCATCGGGCACTCGGACGATAATAGTATTGATTCATCATCACATGCGTGCAGGGAGCAATACAAGGTTGAAATGCGCACCACTAGACGCCTCGTAGCCGACTATGGCCATTCAGGTGCCTCTAACATATGCATAAGCAACCTTGGAGCTTGTCATTCCATGCACGCCGATTCATTTGGGCGTGCATGATCCATGGCCCGGTTGCTGCATGTGTGAACGATAAGTGATTTATGCACTTGCTAGCAACCGTCCATTGCTTACCAATCTATCAATGGGTGTACTTATAAAAAGCCCCATGCATATTAACGATACAATATGGTTACGTTGGTACGTTAAACATGTGTGACTATACGCAAGTACAATACAAATGTTCGCACCTTCGACACACTGTTCGAGCGTGGTGTACCAGATATCCAGAGACAGGGAAGAAATGCCCGCTAAATGTGATTGCTATGTAAGTGTAGTGTCAGAACAGGACATCCGATCTAATTTCTACATAGAGAATATCGACTTGATGAAAAATGCAGTTTGTCCTAGTCCCTACCCCATTCACGATCATCGTTTGGTAAACTTGCCTGCCTTGCATGCCATACTCAAAATTTATGAAATTCATCATGCGGGTCGCTACATGCCATCGCCAGAGACACGCAAATCGCTCGACCAGGAGCTACTTTACCTCAATTCAATCACGCCCCCAGATCAGATAGAACTACCGCTGGTGGCGTTGGCTGTTCATGAAGCCGTTTCAAAATCAAGTACTATGAATCAAGTGGCTGAATACCATCCCGTAATGCAACCCCTCCGTCGAAAGGCAGGCACTCCCTCCTGTCTATTGCCTTACCACCTGAGCCTCCCAAGGGAATCCTAATAAACCTAACCCCCAAGTAACACCGACAACCGATGAGCAAGATTTCGTCGCGTTCTGAGGGTTACATGTTGTCCTATCTGGTTAAAAACACATAGAAGATAGATGTTATGCGCAGTAGTCCTATTATGCTGTCACAAGATGGCACCGTTTCCATGCTAGTGCGCACGCTGTAGTGCAAGGGTGCTGCAACAATGTACAAATGAGGAAGAAGCCGCTTTTAGGTCACAGACACGGTCGATGTGGCCGCCACAAAGGCTCGTACGTGTGGATCACCCAGAGTTTCTGGACCATATCTTCAAGTATCTTACCGCTCTCTGTAGCCTGAGACACCTCACTATTCTGATTCTCAAATATATTCATTTTGATCATCCCGCTACCATCTCCCTGTGCAGATGCTCATGGAGCTGCTCCACCATTATCACCAGCACCATCTCCAACTGTCCATCTGACTGTTCCGTCACCTTCGGGTTGGGTTCCTTCACCTACATCGTCACTTGCCAACGATGCCTCACCGACACCAAGTGAAAATGAAGCTTCTCTATCACCGCCATCAAACGAGACCAGGGCTTCATCACTAGTTACCTCTGCCCCGCTGCGGTACTTGGAACGAGCCCAGATTCCCCCGAATGACACGTCTGATAAGCGGCCCTGCTGCTTGTGCAGGGCTGTTCGCACAAATGCCGACGTGTGTAGCAGGATACTTTTGCCGCTTAGAACGATGAGAAGCCGCGGGAGTTGGGGTGGGGCAGCTGAGGTTCCCTATGACGAGGGTGACTGCCGTGCGTGAGGAGCTGGGAGAGCATATGAAGATAGCCATCTTCGTGCAATGCGGTCAAGTAGATCCTATAAGAAGGCTGTCAGCGGGAAGAAGTAGTCGAAACGGTTCAATTGGATATCCAACGTACGTCTCCCATCAATGCGACGAAGGTAGTGTAGGATCCGTTATACTCGTAGCGCAGTGGTCGCCACCGTTGCAGCTGGCGTACTGAGTGTAGTAATCTTTCACAATCTGGATGGTTGCGCCTTTTAGATGCTTGCCCGAGTATTTTGTATGGAAGGATACGTCGCCCACGAGCCGCCGTCGCTGAAGATGTCGCAGCCGAAACGCCGGTACACCTCCAAGCACTGTAACGCGTTCATATGAAGCCTATAAAGCATGGTGGCAACAAATCCACCAGTGCTACCTCCATAGATATAGTTGGTGTTGCCACCCAGTCGGAGTTTCCGTGCATCGAACGGGGGAGAGTGCTCGCTTGGACTGGCTTCCGCTTCTATCCTGACATGGTCGTCTACGATTGCCTTCTCAAGACGTAGAAGACCGAACGGGGAGGTATAGCCTTTGGTCCCTCCACCGTCCATCTACGGTGACAACACAGGATGCAGAGCAAGACAGCTGCGGGTAACCGCTGTTGGTGAAGGACAATGAGGCAGGAAGCACTTTCTAGACGCTCATCTTCTCGATCAGAGTTGTTGGCAGCGAGGGTGCCAGGTATAGACGCCGGTTCGGACGCGGTCGGGCCTTGTCAAACGTAGGCTTGTGGGAACTTTAGAGAGTAGAAACCGTGGCACGGTGGCGGTTGTTGACACCATCCGTGAGTCCTTCTGACGGAGCCTCACATCGCTACCGAGCCTAGGGTTTGCATTGTGAGCCTTCGGCGATGAAAGGTACGCTTAAAGATGGAAATTAGCGCAGGAACTTACCTCCTTAGGCTTCAACAATAGAATGCAGCAAAGCCAGTATAGTGAGAAAGATGAGGAGGAGGCGGCTGTTGTGTCAGCGGGGGCGAAACAGAAGATGCTATTGAGGCGGAAGGGGCATTGCAGAGACGGAAAAGGAGAGAGGCTGGTCGAGGGGACGGTGTGGATGGAAGGAAGCGTGAGAATCCAGAGGGCTTGGTGTGCATGTTGCCGCATTAACAACAGCGGGCACTGGTCAGGGCCTGTGGAAATGTGATTCTGGCCATAGCCATCGTCGCGGGTTCGATACGACCGCCACAAGCCCTAATCTTCCTACCAATAGCTAGTCAGACTGCCCCCATCCTCCAGTTTTAGCGTCCTTATGCACAGTACTCCGTACTTCTCGCCGTACTTTTGGATTTGTCAGTCCTTCGCATGTGCAAAGGCAATGATCTGAAGCGTCAATCACATCGCGTACCGATCAGGCTGCACTAGCAATGTACCCTTCCAAGGTCGGTCACCAAATCATTGGCTGCGGGCTGACACGCACGGTGGCTACGCCTTTGTCTACTTGCAGGGTTTGGGTGTAGCGTCCTTCCGTGACTGTCTCGCTCGAGGTCACAATGGTACGGCTGACACGGCTGGCTCCCTCCAATACCTTGTGATCCTTGACGTATTTGTATCCCTTTCGCGTTCGGAGAGTGATACTACTGGGTGTCATCTTTGCCACCAGCAGCGGAACGCAACTGATCACTTCACGGGTCCGGAAAGCAATATACGAACTGTTGTGGGTTTCGGACACGATACGAGGCGTAGCAGAGGACATGCAATGTTTTATGATGGTCATGGCTAACGGAGCTGAATTATCTATCACAAATTTCGCAAGAAATGCTAAGCTAGCATTCTCGTTACCTGACCAAAAGCAAGTTGTTGGAGAAGTGCGTTTCTGCTGTAGTCTCTTTTTCTGTCACGAGGGATAAGTAGCTATCAATCTGAAAAGAGGGTACGAAGGGAACACCGCATGCCGTAAGAATGTCACGTCGGGATTAGGTGAAAACCAGTTAGGCTACAGCCAACAGCAGACGCATCCCAGGGGGGTGACGCGACGGAAAGATGCGACAACATGGGCGTCGGATGGTTCGCTCAGCCTCTTCGGGGTACGTGCAGTGTGTAATCTATGTGGAGAAGATACGGCTTGGTTCTTCAACTTGAGGCCGCCCATTCCATCCACCCTTATTTGACCCCCAAAGAAGGGACGCGGGTGTGAACATCTGAAGGGGCTATTGTGACTGCACGAGGTGGTCGATCGCCGTGGTCGCGACGCAGATTTTAGGTTTTCAATACATAGGGTGGGTCGTTATGACCCATGTGCATGGTCAATGCCGTGCCAACCATCTTGTGAAGTAAACGCACGTTGCTGTATGTGGAGTATTCCTAACACATCACAAGTATCCTACCTGCCCCAACATGCGGGGAATTCCTATCCAAGTACCAGCACTGCAAGCAACACACCCACACAAGTAATTTTCCATCACTTTTATACGTGGAGCAACAATAATAGTGATTTAATGCCCCAATGGCCATACTCATGATGTTCAATTCCAAATCCCGAGGGCCATCCACAGAATATAAATGATGCAAAACTATGCGTATGAGCCCGTGACACATTGGAAGCGAAGACGTTTGCACTTACTATAAGCGCCACAAGACCTACAATGATAAAATGCAGCTTCGGGTCCGCGGTGCTGTATGATCCGTGATCAATCTCATGCACTAGCTCTGTCAGATTTTTTCCACCCGTGGCTTGTTCGGCTCACTTCTTTCTCTGCTAGTACGCGCTTTTCTGTATCGATTGTGTAGGTCTTTCCACGCGGAAATAGAAGACTAATGGTCATAGATATATGCAAGTTATGGGGTATGAGCGGACTGTCGAATGGTGACAAAAAATGGCACTTATCGTGCAGAGTAAAAAGAACGCGCGGGCTAGATAAGCTTCCAGTGAATCGATACAGTAGCCACGCCGGCATCAATGGCATCTATGAGCGGACTCGACCGCAAGACTACAGCCAAGTGCCTGCAGGGGCGACCCGCAGGACCGTACTATGTTCCCTTTCATCAACATCATGGCTATTGGATAGAATATGTCGCAGGCCAAGGCATCATCCCGGGGAGCCTGAGGAAGAAACTGCATTAGTAATCTTGTCGTAGAATCTCAGACATGCGGAGCCATGTACATACACACACATACATAATACAACTCTGCTGTTCATCACATTATTGTTCCTAGCAGCCCATATTAGCACATCTCAGTGCGACAGAATATCATAGCTGTCGCTGATGTGGACCTCCACCCACCCGTGTCGCGCCACCTCGGGAGAAGGCAGGGGACCTATTCGTCAGAACCACCCGGTCGCCAACGCAATGGAACTCCGTGTGGCAGGAGCGGAGTTGTCGGCAACGCCGCATGGGTTTCGCGACAGAGGCCAACCGTTTCATGCAGGCGCGAAAGTTTATCACCCAAAATCCTATTGGAAGTCGGAAATGGTTTCTATTGTCTACGTCTAGTCTAGTCTACGTCATCGATACATGGCAAAAGAAACTCGCTTTGCTGCATCTGTCGAAGAGTCCATGGGTTTGGAGTATCTTCGGGCAGTGGTTCAACAATGCACGGGCATCTGTTTAGTTTCAAATCATTTCGTTCAGGACCTGACCGTAGAATCGCAGGGCGTGCAGCACCAGATCCCTATAAAATGAGAATTGAGAAGCTCTTAAGACGTACTCAGAAAAGGAGGGGACTCGTATCCACGCAAAGATAGCCCGCCTACATGCTTCTGCAGCATGTACTTTGTTCGTGCATACGTAGTCGGGTGGCCATGATGAAGGGACGGCTTTTTGAAGAAAGTGATAAGCTATGTAGACATAGAAATCAAGTTTACCAAATTTGCAGCATATTCCGATGGAAGTGAACTCTACGGCAGCTAATATCCTCCAGCATGTGTCACTACACCTAGGCACACTACAAATACTGACATCTTCGATATACCGTTAGGGCAGTACGATGCCAACACAAACGTGTTGCCGAATAAAAGGCATGGGATGAAATGATCTTGATGGTTGTTAATTGTGAGCAGAAATTATCGCCCCGATAAGGTTGGCGATTGCGGAGATGGTGACGAGGCCAAACGTCTGAAAGACGCGTCAGATGTCACCCGATATATGCAACGAGACAAGAGCGAAAGAGGCGCCAATTCGATGTAGCTTCTTAGCCCTCGATACTGGAGTACGTATATCTCGATGGGTTGTTTTAGGAACGTAGTATGAATTATAAACGTAGTATGAAGGAACTATCTGCGGAAAACAAAAGAGAGAAACGATTAAAAATATAACTTCTGCTAGGGGTAGCCATCATCCCTGTGCAGGCGGGTATGGAATAGATCCGCCATCCAGTAAGATTTGACGTGCCTCGGAGCTGCGCACGAGATCTTCAAGGACTTTTTCCGGAGCAAAGATAGCATGCCCACCAGCACCGCCGGTCTTTGACAACTTCGTAGCGTGCTGACAAGCTTGATCCCCTATCAGCTCTTCTAGTCTCGTGCACCATACCAGTCCCCATCTTTGAATTGACCTCCAGTCTCCACGCACTAATTGGAGCCTACTCTGTCCTCCCGTTAACGTAACGACTAGCAATTCTGCTGTTACGCCACTTGAATCTTTCTGAACGCCCAAAACAGCTTCGATATCCACAGTTAATGAAGATAACGAGGTAGGTGCAGGTGTCAGTGTGTTGGTAGATGATGAATGGCACGAAGACTTCACGGCGGCTTCCGTCTCGAGGGAGGAAGCCAAGGAGGCGAGGACTGTGGACGAAGGCGACTGATGTTGATCCGCATGTGTCCGGTGATCATCGTGTTTCAACGTTGTTTGCCGCGTCAATTGATAAACTTGCTGAACGTAGGTAGGCGAGGAAAAGGCAGGAGATCCGCCAAGCATTCCAGAATAACACGTTAGGGAGGTCGTGATAACCGCAATCGTAGAGCTCAGAAACTGGTCCCGTCAGTCGGGAATCCTGTACTGGGCCACCGGGGAATCGAAGTACTTACTACGAAGTAGTACACGTCAGGAGAGCCGACAGATGCTTCGATAGCTGTCTCAGTTATGCCTGCAAGGCACCTTATAGATGCTTCGATAACTGTCTCAATTATGCCGGCAAGGCACCTTATCAATGAGACCATGACCATGTGCTCAAATGGCACTGCGATTTTGGTCGCTTTCCGGAAGACGGCTTTTTTGACACTACGCCACAGCGAATAAAACAGCAAAAAGGAAAGAATAGAGTTGGCATTGAACAAAACAGCCGCCGAAACTTTGAGCGCATCATGGTGGGGTAGTATGAATTCAATCTTGTCTCTGCTCGATAGTTAGCAAAAGAGGGAGAAATGGATCTGTTTGACTCAACCCAGAAGATGCTAACAGCCACAAGACATTCGCGAGTATTCCAACCGTGACGAATAACATGAAACTGGGGAGCCAATGCGGTCTGGAAACGATTACGCTGAAGCGTTGTGCGAGATAGCTGTGGACAAGTATCTTCCATCAACATTGTTAGTAGCAGCCTTTTGAGAAAGCATACACCCACATACCTCGAGCACGACGAGAACGAAAAGCAGGATGGATCCAGCAATATTTTGGACGAGATGGTCCGAGCTGCAAGCAATGAGAAGGATGAGAATGCATGAAGCGGTATGGGCAGCAACAAGGACAGATGCCACCCATCTGCGATGGCGAAGGTACCAGAATACAAAATTGGCGATAGCCGCAAAGTGCATTCCGATGGCCACGCTCGAAAGCACAAAAGGCCTCGTATTGTCTTTGCTCGTAAATACCATGTCGACTTTGGCACGGTTACACGATTCGAACTACGTCTGCATACAGGAAGGCAACCGGTGAAGAAGTGAGAATGGCGGTAAGGCAACGAGTGAAGGATTAGAACATGTGCAGCCTTGAAGGGCGTGCATGATATATCAAGGAGACCAACCAGTCCGCTTAGGATAGTCATCGATCTCCACATCTCGGTCTCGACACGACTTCCGACGTGATGCTGCTAAGAGCATTGATCACAGCTGATGCTTGCAGCGTGGAATCGGCTGCGCTTCCGCGGGTCCGGCGGTAAATAAGGACGACCCGCGAGGTTTGTCGAGCTATGCCCACCAGAGACGTGCATGATTCATGTCGACCGCGTTCGTAGAATGGGAATGCACGGTTTCCTTTGGCATGCCAGCTGCGGGGGCGTTTTTGTGACAGCATAGTAGGACTACTCCGCATAACATCTATCTTCTATGTTTTTTTAACCAGATAGGACAACATGTAACCCTCAGAACTCGACGAAATCTTGCTCAGCTGTTATCGGACCTACTTGGGGGTTAGATTTGTTAGGATTCCCTTGGGAGGCTCAGGTGGTAAGGCAATAGACAGGAGGGAGTGCCTTCCTTTCGACGGAGGGGTTGCATTACAAGATGGGTATTCAGCCACTTGATTCATAGTACTTGGCTTTGAAAGGGCTTCGTAAACAGTCAACGCTACCAGCGGGCTGCCAGACAGATAGCTCAACTTGGCTAGCGCGAGGACCATGGTCCTTGCCCTAACCTATCTTAAGTAACTGGCGTCATCGTGGCACCTCCCTTCTGAACCGGGGGTGTAAATTTGCGTGGGACAAGTAACGGGCATCAGGCTAAGGATGCTTCGCATGCATGGTCAAGGCGCTCGTCATCTCCCTCTTCATCGCTTTGGCATGATGAGACCTTTAGAATGTGTACTTTCCGCTGGGCGTGCAGTCAGGGTACAGTGACTTAACTGACTTGACTGACCCTCATGATCTGATGGGAACAAATACACAAAACTCCAAAATATTCCTGCCTGGTGAAAAAAATAGGAAACGAAAGTGAATTTCGTGTTCCGTATCACCGTGCCCACTAAAATCAAGTAGGAGCCTTCGACATAGTATAAAGATGAGACAGACGACCGGACACTTTTTGGCCATTTTGCAATACATAATAGATAAGGAGATGGAACACTGCTCTGCGTTAATCGTTTGCGAATGAGTCCTCGGGAAGACAACAAGGGTAGATGACACCATGTACTGTTGAAAGGTATTTGACGTTAAAGCAAATAGATGAAATAGAAATTACATGGAGTCCACGTATTGTCGGTTTCGGATATCAGGATGTTGGTAGAGTGGAATGGTACAGAAAGGAGCGCAGTGCAAAGAAGAAAAAGGTAATACAATCAGCCTAGCTGAGTAGGCAAGTTACCTCATGAATGAAGCTACCAACCGCGGCTCTCATAGCGGCCAGAACTAGCCGGGGAAAAGGGGTCTTGCAGGGCCGGACGCTGGTGTTGCTGCGGCGACATCTGTGGGAGAGACCGCTCATCGCGGGCATCAAAGGACGCAAACGCCGGAGATGAGTAGTTTGCTGGTGGCTGGGAGCCGTTGAGCGGTGCTGGGACCTCTACCGGCGGGAGGTAATAGTTTCCCGTCCTGCGGCGGACGTTTCGCTCTTCACCTTCGTCGTCGTAGGCGGAGTAAGGGGAACCCACTGAGCCGCCCCCAGTCGTGGACGAGGCGGCATGTGAAGGGGCGACGGAGAGGCGGCGCAGACGAGGCGAAGGAGGACGGGCGTAATGGCGTTCGGCCTCGGGCTGCTGGAAGACGATGGATTTGAAGTAGTCGCGCTCGCCGCAGTAGTACTCGCTGTCCTCGAGGGCTTCGCGGAGCTGCGTCTCGAGACGGGTGATGCTCTGCGAAGCCTCGCGTTCCTTTTCCTTGCGCCGCGCCCGGAAACGAGCCGATGCTCCCGCGTTGCGCTTCCTCTTCTCGTCGGCCACTTTGGAGGCTGCTGCACCTCTACTGGGATCCGCACGTGGTGGCCCTGTTGGCTCTTGATGGTCATGATCTGGATGGCGCTCTGACCCGAGGGGCCCATTGACATTCGATGTTGATCCTGATGTTGATGGTTTTGTTCAATGGCCATGGCGAGTTTGCGATGATTCTACATCAGTGCATTGGAAGCCTTGGTCGAGAGAGGCGGAAATGGAGTAGGCCCGGCGTGCTGGCTGGATGTCGCCAACGCTGGCTGGCTGTAGGGAGAGAAGTTGGAGTTCGGGCTGGCGCTGTCTGACTGGGGAAATCCTATGCGACCCCTTCCGCGAGGCGTTGTAGATGCCGTTGAAGGCATTACGGGATAAAAATTACTGCGCCCGCCTCTGGGTAGACTTGGCTGTGAAAGTTGTGAGGCTGGGTCGGGTTCCAGGGTCCTGCCGCCGACGATGGAGGGAGATAGAAATGGACATTTGTGGGCATCAATTGGGCCCCTGGATCGGGCTAGGACATCGATGCTCTGCTTTTGGTGCTCCGTAAGGGACCGAGGCTTCATCAGGTTCCGGGGCGGAGATCGTTCTGGGAGTTAGAAAAGCTTTCCTTGAGCAGTTCTCTGCATCGAGTCTACACTCATGAGGCTGCTAATGGATGGAAGGTTCTGTGAAGGGTGGATATCGATGGGGGAGGGTTTTTCCATATCCTGCGAAGCACTCCGCCTTCGGTTGCGCTCCTGCTCGACCAGTTCGACCTGTAGTATGGAATGCACGCCTAGCAGACTTCCCGATCTCCGGTCCGCCGACAATAGGGTTGGCGGGCTTTTTGACATGTGCCGCGGTGGGGGCAGCGAAACGGGCGCATTTTTGTCAGAATTGGGGTGCATAATGAGCGTGAGGGGCCTGGATAACGAGGAGAGTTTGAGTAGCCAGATCGAAGGTGTTGGAGGCGCCATCTATCGACAACACCTGGTGCAGGCGGGGAGATTCGCGGGAGAGAAGAGAAGACGAAGGCCGGGGGTGACGTATAAATCGCAATTATGTTAGATGAACCTGGGCATCCAAGATTGCACGGCAGTCGTGGGTTATGTAGATGGCTACGAGTAGGATGACGAGGAAGCTGGAAAAAGCATGAATGATGTGCATGTTGATGTACAGATGGGCAAGGCAACACCATACAACGGCAGGGTAAGACAGGACAGCGAGAGTCGAGTCGAAGCCAAATGCATGGGCCTCGGAAGGTATAGGTGACATGGTAGAAAAGTGTAATAGCAGGTGGCAGTGATGAGATGGGATGAATGTGCGGTGTAGCGGTGGGTGAGCAAACGATGCATGGGGTCACAGTAGCGGGCGGCATGGGCGGCATGGATGGCGAAAGAGCAGCAGCAGGTGCAGGCCAGCCAGCAGAGTAAGCACAGAAAGAGCGAGGCAAGTCAAGTGCAGCCAGCATGGGTATGGGTATGGGTATGAGGCAACAAAACTCGCCTCAAGACGGCTCATCGTGGTTCGAGAGAGTATTAGCAGAAAGGAACAAAAGAAGCTTGCCTTGCTTGGCTCTCTTGCTGCTCCTCGAAGCGTTCTAGTTTCCTCGTACACAACAGCTGCAGCGCCACCTCATGATGTGGATATGTGGGAACGCCCTCGACGTCTGTTAGCTAGCCAGGCCTGCCGGTGTTCCAGAAAGGCGTTTTTTGTGCATTTCCCATTGCTTTTTTCTTATTGTGGTGTTCGTTTTTCACGTCTTTGTTAGTCCTAAGCCAACCCAACCCAAAGTCATGCCGAATGAATGCCCGATAGAAGCCAGCCAGAGTGGGTTGTGTCTGTCGCCCATGCCGAAAGGGCTGCCTCTTGCCTCTTGCAGCCATCCACACTGCATCCAGCCATGGTCGAATTCTTATCAACGGCGGAGCATATCATGGACGATGCGGGGATGATGCAACCCCTTGTAGTGTCATGCAACGAACAGGACGCTGCGAGTTAATCATTGCTGCGAGAAAGCAAGGAATTGGATCATCGGAGCTAACATGACATCGAGGTATGGCGTTTGGATGGCAATAGAGGGGGAGTCCGATGAACAGGACAAAGCATGGTCATGTCGCAAGCCCCCTCTCTCGGCTGCGACAGCCTAGTTATTGTGACGGTGACAATAAGGAAAACCTATTCTCCACCCGCAAGCTGGACAGGAAAAAGATGCCATTGTTGGGCTTGTGCTCCGCCCTGTAAAATTTGGAAAGTGGAGGTCGCGATTGGCTAGCTTTTAGAACACAGGTCCCCACTTCATACACACCAGCTTTGGATAAAAGATATCGCTACAACGCTCCCGAGCATAGGTACTCCGACCATTGTTTACAATTACAATGCCGTCAAATAAAATTCTTTTCATCATTGACGCGATATGCCAGAAATTAGAGTGAATTGAACTTGACCAAAATGAAAAAAAAAAATGGGTTAAAACTCGAAGTAATTTGACAGGCCTCCTATTTAAATATCCAGTATGAAGCGACTGCCCATAGCTTGCCCTTCAGAAAAGTTATGATACCAGCTCTTAGAAATGTCGGGGTACTGGCGGCTACGGAGCCAACCCGTACCATCAATTCCCAAGAACATAACACATCCACTTCTTCGTATGGATCTCCTCATACTATGTCTGTGGCAAATCGTCGTAGCAGATTCATTTCCACCAATCCCCACGACGGGAGTAAGAGGATAGGGCTCCACTGACAGAGCTTTCATTTGGAAAGGGCAGGATGTTGGAACTCGGGGAGAACATCTATAATCCTTGGAACTATGGTGTGCGATTTGAAGAAGCACAGCATCTTTCAAGCTCTTTATGGATCCTTTCGTAAAGCTTAAGCCAGAGATGATACTCGCAACAATCAAGCTTCATTTTGAAAATGAAAGTAAGGGGATCGATCCACGTTGTAAGGCGAAATTTCCATCTGAAGTGTTCTTTGGACGGCGCCCGTGCCTCTATCAGGTCTCTCAACAGTGATGCCGCTGCCATAAGTATTGTATAACGTGTCTCAACGTCGAACGACCCAAGTTCTCCGAGTAGGTCGTGGAACCATTGTAACGCTTTGTCGCACGTAGCGTACTCTGTCAAGGCAATGGCTGGATATCGGTAAGCAAATACAAGGCACTTTATACTATCCCTTAGCCGAAAGTCTTTGATTCTGAGTGGTAACTTGCATGTAGAGCTAAAGCAGTCAGTATGTGCAAGGCAGGGAGTGGGTCACTTACATTTCGCTGCAAAGTTCTTGAATCTGATAGCATGGTGTATCGGAAAGTAAACGTTGAAGGGCAGGAGGAACAAACTTATGTAAATCAGCCT
>JAMAHW010000175.1:0-34638 GCA_023627715.1 Periconia sp. R9002 | reverse complement strand
TGTCAGGAACAGCTGGAGTAGAGAACGGTTTGCAATGTTGTGACAAGGCAGTTGCCAGGCTAACGTCCGCCAAGCGCGCCAGGGTCGCCGGTTGCCCCGCCCCAGACGGTAGCGCTAAACAAGGGCGTGGATCGGAGTCTATCTACGTTTGGCCTTTGCCTCGACGTCTACTCAACTGCATATCCTCACAAATACCTGTTGCAGTGGCAAGCCGCCACAAAGGTCAGGGCAGGTGCGGGTCGGCCATCGTTTTGTTGGTGGTGGCGATGTGCCCCCACTGTCGCCACCTAACGCTGACAAACCGCAGCCGAGATACTTCTCTTCTACGTACCGATGATGTACACCTTTCAACTATACTGTACTTTCTTGGCATCATATAAATAGATAGTACATACTTTTACCGAGCCGCTTCATGCACACAATTAGGAAGGAAAGGGGCAGGATTCGAGTATAACAATATGCTAGTTTGAAGTTCATGTTGCCAACTACCAGGACCTGATCCACAGAGCATCTAATACCGAAGGGTTTTAGCATGCCTTCAGCAAGCCCTCTTGTGCATATCTTACGCGCTCTTCAGAGGTCGTATCTCATCAGTACCAGAGACAAACACAATGAGAACAGTTGCATACCTAGCATCAGATTTTTATGTCAGCGTTCTCGATCATCATGCTCAGTAGCAATGCCAACTTACGTAGCCCCTGCAAGGACCAACTCCATCGTCCTCGAGCGAGTCAGCTCCGACAGGATAGAAAGATAGACAATCGTAGATATCATAATAATGACTATCCGAATCGATGTAGTGTTTGTGACATTGCAAATCACGACAGGCATCAGCAAAAGAGATGTTATCAAGGATAGCAGTATCACCCGTGCAACTCGCTTGATTAGGTGGCCGGAATATAGATACACGCTGGGGTCGACTGAGAGGTCATGATGATGATCCTGGTTGCTTTTGTGAGTCTGTTCTGGTATAAGCCAGGTTTCCTTACTTTGCGAAAGCCACGGTAAAAGCGAATTAGTATATCTTCTACCCAAATTTCTACTTTTAAAAGGGCGCTATCCCTAGATGGCGCTAGAGAAGCCAACTCCCTCGCGTGCGTAAGATAAGCAGTTTCTTCGCGAGCGATACTCCCAGTGCCGGCCGACCAGTTTTGCAGGCTATCAATGTCCCGCGCCTCAGCAGCGTCTAAGCTTAGCACGTGGCGACTGCTTTCAACGAATTTGTCTGGTTCGCTTTCAGTGTCAAACCCGGTTTGCGTAGCATTCGCAAAACATACCATAGTCAACTAGCGTGGATTCGATCTCGGCGCAAGCGTAGACAGGCGATCTGCATTCGTGTCCAATCGACTCTTCCCCAAGAAAAGAAGCGAGCGCTCGCCTTGGTCGATGCTGTCTAACTTCTCTTCGAGTACAGAGAGTTTGTCTTGCTTTAACAACAGGAGCCGGGCACGAAGTCTGTTGAAACGGCGACAGAAGAAGAAAGGTGCATGCGCAGAAAGAAGCGCAGAAAAGCGGGGGTATCCGGCTTTGTAATCTTCAACTTGAAGGGGTGAGCACGTAGCCTTTGGTGAAAAGAGTACACATACTGCGTGTAGCCTGCGTTTGGTTCGCCGCAGAAGACATGGAACGTTACTAGACAGAAGGACTTGCAGCACTAGACTCCCTTTATTGTTAGAGGCGAACTGAACAGCAGCGACAAAACAAACATAATATAAAGGAATTCAAGGAGTGGAAAAAGCAGAGACTCCGGGACCAACAGATGCAGGCAGACTCCCGGTGAAGCGTGTTCCATGGCAGGCAGAGACCCTGCGCACAGTCTCAAAGCTGTATGCAGGCAGGCAGTTGCACAAGGCTGAGCAGCAAAAATATAAAGGGCAGGTCGAAACAGAACCCATCCTGCAGGACAACGAAATAAACTCTTCGCAATAGTTTAGTCCGCCATCGCAAATCTTCTATCGGCGCACTGACACGATGACTACATCAGAAGAGTGAGTGGAGCCAGTCTGCCGACAGCTGCGTGTATACCTGATCTTACGATCCAGAACCCAAAGCTCCGGATCCGCGCTGGTTGACGATAACGACCGCTCGCAGATTAGGCAGTATAACCAAGTAAGAGCCATCCCACCAAGATTCAATCTTTATGCGAGTTTCATCAATAAGTGTTTTTAGATAAGCAGGTTTCGTATTGGAGATAGGGTGAAGGTGATACTCTCAAATGGATCTCGCGAAGGCCCATACCTCGTCGCATTCATTCCTTCTCCAGGGCTATATACTCTCAGCTTTGCAAATGGTCAAGAGGCTCGAAATGGGGATGAGATAGAGGAGAACGACCTCGAAGCTGCATAAAGGATTGCCCCGATAAAGCCACTCTCTTTCGCCCGAGAAAGTCTATGAAAATGCTATACGATAGAAGACAGAATGTGAAAATCCTAGCTGTAACGCATACTGATTCTAGCCTTGTATTGTACAACCAAGCTTCCTGTGCTATGGGTGTCCGTTGGCCTAGGTTTTGGGTTGTGCTCCCAAAAGGGTGGGAGCAGCTATGTAGCCCGCACCGGTGAAGCACCAGAATATACAATTGTGTTGCCACCCAATTAGGCAAATGTGCTATTTTTGCCTTACGTGGCACCTATCGGAACCGCATGAACGCCTCTTTGGGTGCGAGGAAGCAGCAGAGGCAAAGAGCCTACAATATATGGTAACGAAGCAGCGAGATTCTCATTCGCTTTCTCCTCTATGTTCCGGCTCTCTGATAACCCAGGTACCCCCCTAGCATCGAACCTTATACATCAAAGTCATGGCAGACCCAGACCCCAGCTATGCGCACTATGCTCTCTTGATCGGAATCGACGCTTATGCTGAGAAGCCGCTGAAAGGATGTGTACGCGATGTTCAAGAAATCAAAAAGCAGCTGGATGGTACATCCAAGCCTGGTGTGCAGACGCACATGTTAACAGCGAGCCTGGCCAAAGACACAACATCGTCCCGTACGACCGAAGAATCGAAATCTTGGCCAACCTATAGCAATGTAGTGAACTACCTGAAGCAAATAACTAAGAAGGCAAAAATAGGTGCCTTCGTCTATGTTCATTTTTCCGGACACGGCACTGCTTGCAGACTTCCACCCGCCCCTTCCAGCCTCTCGTCTTCTTCCAGCCCTTCCTCTTTTGAGCCTTATTCGAGCCCATCAACAGGAGACCTGGCTATCAATCTTCTTCAAGATGACGGAACCAGTACCTGCTATTTACGCGGCTCTGAGTTGGCATGCTTGTTGAGAGGTATGACGGATAAACAACTCGTAGTCACACTCGTTCTGGACTGCTGCTTCTCGGGAAGTGTCATGCGCGACGATACCTCGGTACGATACCTCGACTACGATCCAAGGATCGATGCTGCATACCCACCAAAGACAAAGCAGATCCTCGGCTCTGAACATGAAGCCAGACACTCCGCCTATCGCAATGCTTCGTTACGGCCCAATTGGCTTGTGAACCCGGATGGATACACAGTCATCACAGCGTGTGGGCCTACTGAGGTTGCCAAAGAAATTCGAGTCAACGGACAGGAATGCGGGGTACTGTCCTATCTTTTGGCTGATACATTTGAGAGGTTTGGTGGCATTGGAGGGAAACAACAGCACATCTACCAGTACATGCGTGCTAGGTTCCGGGAGACCCGAGAAAAGTATGGACACCATCAAAACCCTATGTTGTATGGGAACAAGGACCTTTACTTTTTCGGACGGGCCAATTCGCGCATCGGCCCTGCTCGCGTTCCAGTGACCAAAAACCAGAATGGTGGCTTTCAGCTGGACGCCGGTCAAGCGCACGGCATCAGCGAGGGCGATAGCTTTACGATCTATGTAGTCGCTTCAACTGATTCAGCAATGCAAGCAATGGTATCCCAGGGAACCTCAGTTACTGCTCAAGTTACCTCCGTCAGAGCTCTTACATCGGATCTGGAGTTGTCAGAAACAACCTTCGCCAGCGATACAACGCTATTTGCCACGGCGCTCACAAATCTCTCTCTACAGAGATTCCTTATCCAGCTTGACCTCGGCATTCCTTACCCTGAGACTTGGACGAAAGCTTTGAGTGAACAGACAGCTCTTCACATATGTAATGCTTGCATTGAACATCAAGGATGCCGTCCTTCGTTCACTGTGACTACACTAGACCATATAAGCTACGAGATTCGGGACGAAACTGGTGGCGCGCTTCTGGTCCTACCTGCTTCCTATACCGAGACTAAAGAGGACGTGGACCTAGTTTTGAAATCGGTCGAACATCTAGCTCGATTCGAATTCATTAGGACTTCAACGAACACCCCTTTAACAGATTCGAAACGTCGATTCAGAGCTTCACTGAGCGTCTACCTCATCAGAGCGGGCCGCGAGCTGAGTCCAGGTTGCTTGCGATTAGGAGAATACCAACCAATATGCTCTCATCCAGAGTGCTTGGTCGAGGTGGAAGAAGGTACCTCTCTGGAACTGGAGGTGAAAAACAACGAAAAGAAAGGTGGCTATGCATTCTGTCTCCACGTATATAGTATGAGTTCTTCTTGGGAGATAGAGAATAAACTTCGCGGAGACTACGAAGTCATACCGCCGTGCTCAAGCAACCAAAGTCCAGAGTTTAGGAGGGGCTCGAATGGAATATGGAAGAAGCAGCTGCAACTGACGGTTCCATCAGCATTGAGAGAGAGGGGCGAGACGAAGTGTGACGACATTATCAAAGTCATTTTGACCAGCCAGCCGACATCATTCTTGTCGTTGGAATTGCCAGAACTGGGAAAGTTAATGGAAAGAAGTGGGATCAGCAACCGTCGAGGGGCAGGCACATATAGCTCATCTGAAGACTGGGTCGCATTCAGTTTCCGTGTTCGTACGCGCATCAAGGGAGCATAGTGAAGTGTCTGGAACGTAATTGATATCCATTGACCTATCAGAAGCCAAGCTGCACTCGATTGATGGTATGTGTTATACGCCAAAATGGACATAAGGTACCCAGTGAAGTGACCTATCGTCTTCATCATCTGAATCGTAAAAAGCGACCTTTCTTGGCAATCTAGAGTCGCGTTTATCTCCAACGTTTGCCACTTTCTCCTCTGTCGTGATTGACTCTGCCTTCCTGGCCAGCCTCTTTCTATGATTTGCTTCTGTTGAGTCCTGGAGCCAGCGGTCTCTAAGCTTTCTAGTAGCCTTGTCAAGGCCTAAGCATACAGACTCATCTGTCATGCCCCTGTGTATTATCTCTTTGTACGTAGTCTCTGCCATGTCTACGCAGCTTTCATCGTTGACTTCCCACAGCGTGCCAATGACATGACGAAAGCCTGCCAGCTGACATGCACTGATTAGATGGATACTCTCGTCAAAGAACCTTTCGTCTCTTATCTCTCCAGTGCCACAAGCCGATAAGTAGGCGAGAAATGGAGCATGCTCGCGCAGATTTATTTCGAGCAAGTCAGCCACTGTCAGAGGGTTACTCTTCCAATTTTTTAGAAGCAATGAGCTTTGTGAGGGGTCTTCATTGTCTATGTGCCCGTGACCAGCGAAGTGGAATATTTTGCACCTTGGCAACTGTAACATGACGTCTTCCTTTTGCTGCTCAGGCTTAACAGGGTGCATATTTGATGAGCCGCAAAGACTATACAGCATATCTACTTCTTTCGCAGCATAATCCAGTGTACTTTGACATGGAGTATCCTGAAGAGCGACAAGAAGCGCCTGGTCTTGGGATTTAGAAGCTTCCTGTAGATTGCGGCGTCGGCGTCCATGTATGATTGTTTTGACGGATGAGCTATAGGAGGACATGACTCTATCCAGAACGGTGCGATTTGAACCTTCCCCGTGATATCCAGCCGCGTGAAGTGAAAATTTGCTCAAAGGGCCGGTCGGAATCCACCATAAGCGTGGCCATTTGCCGTCAAGTGGAGGCTCTGTAAATCCTAGTGCATTTAGAATTGGAAGCGCAACATCATCCCACAGCCACTTTAGTATTTGAGGACTCCCTAAACTTCCTTGCTGCACCTTCTTCTCGACCCCCTGGTAGGTAAGATTAGGCAGTGGCACCAACCGTATCTCATGCTGCTCAACAAGAATTGCGTCGCAGCGGTGTTCGCTAACATTGATGACTACAATCGATCCATGCTTGCCTGCATCTAAAATTTTCCCTTCACTCGGAGGTTTTAGGAAGTCTCTAAAGCCCGATTGTTGCTGAATCTCAGTAATCAGCCTATCGAGCTCATTACCTGCGAGATGACGTCGATCAGCTTGCGGTTTCGGACCAAACACGCGAATCTGCTCTAGAGAAGGGGTATGTGTCGGAACGGGTGGCTGTAGTTCGTTTCAAAGGTTAATGAAACGTTTGGCTAATGCAGGGTGTTCGTTTGAAAGCTCGAGAATGTCTGTGCGCATTTCGCGTCAACGTTCCGTGTTAGGATAAACGTTAAAAATTACGACTAAGCACCCGCTCTGGAATCCAATTGGAACCGAGAATTGGTAAAGCTGTCGAGGTACGCACGTTAGCATCAGGCTTCACGCAGACATAATATGCATTCCCCGAGATCTGGATATCATTCATGCATTGATATCTAATGGGTGTTAAAGAAGATCTCTACCAATTTATCTTCTTATCACAACATCTCAACTCCCTAACCTCTTTTCCAGAACCCTTCGCACATTTGCCCCCCACCATGTTCGAAACTCAGACTGTCCCCATTTCGTGATATCAATCAGGTTGGCAAGTAACCTCTTCGAGCTCTCGAGAGTCAAGGTATTGCCCAGATCCAGCGGTCCGAAGAAGAAGAGCTCGTATTCATCTTCGGGGAGCGGCATCAGTCCTTCTTCCGCTTCCATTTGCTGTGTATCCCCTTCTCCATTCCCAATGGAGTCAGCTGCAGCACCGCCCCGCGGCACGACGCGCGCAGCAGCGACACGCAGTATCCAATTATCGCCATCAATCTCAACGGCAAACACCGGAAACCCGAGATCCCACTCTTCATATCTCCGTTTTGTAAATTCAGCGGCAATCCATGCAGCGAGCTGCACTGTAGGGTCGCGCGCGACATGTCGGCGCTTAACCTCGATGTTAAGGAAGATAGGAGTCTCGTTGGCGAATGAGGCGGTCTGATTGATAGACGGGGCGGCTGTGCAATACTTAGTACGACGGAGCGTTTTGAGCGTAGTTCGGTGTAGATCAAGGCCGACGACGTAATCGATACGTTTGTCGAGGTCACGATAGAGGGCTGGATCTTTGGAGAAAGGGACGAGCTCAACAGGAGAGATCTCGGTAGGTGTTCTAAAGCTCGCTTTAGCTCACATTATGGGTTATGATATAACGGTTATGGACATACACATCGAGGACAGCAATCTTCGCATCAGTAACAGGAGACTTCTTGAAGCTCTCAATTCGTCGCAGGAGATGCAGTATTGGGCCCACCACCACGGATATCCAGTGAGGCTCGGTTGCTGTGTCACGCCATTTCTCCGCCTGCTCGAATGCGTCGGACAAGGTGTCGTCAATGATTCTATGGTCGTGGTCGGTGAGAGGAACGGGAGCGTCCGTTAGCAAGCCGAACTGTCGATTCTGATGCTGTTAGTATATTATGCCTGGGTGGGCGCGAGGTAGTCTTACCTCACAACGGCTCCACAGCTGCGTGACAGACTCGGGCAGCGATATGCCAGCCTCCTCTGCATTTCTTAAAGGAAGAAATTCGATATTTGGGTTCAAGTATGCTAGGTCCGCCTTTGTAGAAGCTGTCTTCTTCTTTGGAGGGGACAGGGAGCGTAAAGATGATGCGGGTGCTGGAAATGAGGGTGCATCCTCAGAGAATGCATTGGCTGTGCTTCGTTGAATGTCGGCGTTGGCGTCTTTCGGTCGACCCTGCCGGCCCTTTCGTTGTCTCGTTACCAGAACTTCCTCCGCTGGCACCGCTTCCTTCTTCGGGGACCTGTCTCGAGTCGATCGGCGCGTCGGCGAGACTACCATATTGCATGTCGTACCGTTCAGCCGTTGCGAGGTGGTGGGGAGGCTACGCAGCACCCGTTGGCGCTTAGCAGCGTGGACCGCATCGCCATGGCCGGCCTCGGAGTCAGGCACTGCGACGACCCAGCGCGCAATGTCGGGATCTTGTTTGGAAGGGGGCAGGGCGTGGAGGCGGTCAAACACAGCTTCATCGTGTGTGCGCTTGAACGAATACCGGGCGATAGTCATGAGCGACCGCGGTGGGTGGGAATGGCCCGCGATTATCGAGTGTCGATGCGATGTTGATGTTGTTTGATGATCGCAGATTCGCGTAAGCGTGCCCGGGTCAGCCACACAACACTCGATGCGCCACAGCTAACCACCTCTCGCTTCGCCTACACTAAAATAACTTCAACGCCTCCAGGGCGTGTGTGTGTGTGTGTGTGTGTGTTCTATTATGGCCATGCACCCTGAGGGTATGGGCCGTTACTACGCGCTAGCTGATACCTCTTACTACACTACATTCTCTCTCGTTCAGAAGCCAACCGTGAGACCTGCTCGTCCTTTGCCTAACTCCATGCTCAACATAAGAAAACAGAAATAAAGGAAAGTACTACACCACCTTCCAGCGCAAGCTGCTTAGCTTCAAGGGCCTCATGTCCGCAGGGCGCTTCCGGCGTCGTGTGCCTCTTAATCGGCAGCACACTGGCCGAGGCACGTTCGTGGGCAGCTTGCTGCTTGGTCTTTATTCTTCACTAGAAGACGGTGCTTGGAGCTGGCTTCGCTCTTCCGCCTCTGCCTCTTCCCTGTATGCTGCGTCTTGTTCGCGTGACTGCAGTCTCCCAGTATCTTTCGCAAACTCGATCGTGGCCTTCACCACTGCTATGTCTGGCTTCCATTGCTCTATCGGTCCGTCGATGCTTTGCCCCCCTTCTTGCTTGCTCGAGTATCCTCCCAGTGCATACGACAGCTCTCCGAATCGCTGCCCGTGCTGCTGTCTTAGCTGTGCTCTCTGCCGCCTCCATCGCCTGCACGTAAAAAGAAAGTGCGCTATGGACTCTATGCTCCCGCACTCGCACAGCTCTGTGTCGGATNCGTAAAAAGAAAGTGCGCTATGGACTCTATGCTCCCGCACTCGCATAGCTCGGTGTCTGATACCTTGATCTTGTGGAGATACTCCTTGAGAAATGTCTTGCCTGTCCGAAGCTGTGCGAGGATGGCAGCCTCGGCGCTGCTCAGCTGCCGGTACAGCTCTGCTGACCTGCCTAGGTGGAACGCTGCATCGATTTTCCTGGTGAACATGCCTGTCTCTGCCACCTGGTGCGAGGAGAACCCTCTTGCTATGTCGGCCTTATCCATCGCCAATCGTACTAGATACCAAGGGACACCATCGCGCGGCGGCGGCTCCTCGCTTTCTTTCCTCGTTGCTGCCTTTGCCAGCTTGTCTGCTTCTTCATTTCCCTCGATCCCTGCGTGTCCTGGAATCCAGTGCAGCGTGATGTTGACCATTCGTAGTTTCTTGACGATTTCTGCCACCACCTCTTGGCAGGCGCTCGCTCTCCAGCTCTGCACCGACAGCAGCGCCGACTGCGAGTCCGAGAAGATTCGAATGCTCGACGCGGGTACCTCGCGACCCTCGCTGTCGAACGCTGTGCATTCTGGGGCCCACGGCCAGTTGGCTGCCTCACTGATTGCCAGCAGCTCGGTGAGGTGTGCGTCCGCTTGCTCTGAGCTGGCCACTGTCTTCGATATGCGCACTCGCGATGGCATGGCATACACCCCGATGCCCGCCCTGCCGTTTCTCACCGATGCATCCACGTACAGATCCACTTGTCCCGGCTGATAGTCCTCGACTGCAGCTTGCGCCTGTTCCTCGTCCTCGCATACCACGACCTCCGGTCTGGCCACCCACGGCGGACACGCGTATGGTTTGACCTCGAGCACTCTGTCCACCTCGACTTCTTGACACATTTCCGCGACCCTCATGAGCGGCGACCGGTGCTTGGTGCACAGCCGTTGCCGTTTGAGCATCCAGTGCGGGTGCGACGGGCCCAGCTTGTGGATCGACAGCCAGAATGCGATGGTCTGCTTCCGCAGCCTCTGCTCCATCGGGAGCAGGCCTGCCTCTACCTCCGCTATCGCCAGCGCCACAGTGCGGAACCCTCGGATGACCGCCTGTGCTGTAATCCTTTGCGACTGTAGCAATAGCTTCTTCATGTCGTGCGTCGCGATCGGATACCACACCGGCGACGCGTAGTCCGCGACCGGAAGCACCGCGCTCTGCGCCAGCTGCTTGACAGCCTTGGGTTGCAGTCCCTTCATCCTGCGCAGGGCCAGTGCTGTCCTGGTCGCCTTGCCTGCTTTGTCTGCGAGATGAACCTTGAACCTCAGTTCCTTGTCGAGTGTTACTCCTAGAATCTTGACCTTGTCCGTCGGCGCGATGTCCTGCCCCTTGAACTGGAGCGGTGTTGTGCTGTCCCTACCTGCTGCTTTGTAGCGCGTGAGGTGGATGAAGCTCGTCTTGGCCGCCTCAAACTGGGCGCCGCTGGTACGCTCCCACCTCTCTAGCATGGGCACTACTTCGTCTTGAATGATCCGCGTGTTCTCCTCGGCAGATGCTCCCATGACCCACGCCGAGTAGTCGTCGACGAACGCCATCGAGCTGCCGTGTCGTGGCGCGCTCTGCACGAGGTCTGCATTGAAAAACAGGAAGAGGATCGGAGCGAGTGCAGACCCTTGGGGGAGACCTGCCTGTGGAAGCGTCTGCACCTCCGTCGTAACTCCATTGACGAGAATGCAGGCCTGTCGGTCTGTGCAAAAGTCCTGTACCCATCGCACGATCGTCTCTGGGATCTGTCGTTGTCGCAACCGTCTGATCTCTGGCTCGGTGGCCACGTTGTTGTACGCTCCCTTGACGTCGAACGACACCAGCGACAGCGTCTTCTTCCCGCGCCATGCCTTGAACACGTCTTCGCAGACGTACGACAGCGCATGCGTCGTCGCCCTCTGCTTTCGCGCTCCAAAGTGCGTCTTGGGCAGGAGCCCGTACTCCTCTACCAGGTACGCTATCCTCTCCGCTACCAGTGACTCGAGCGCCTTGCCCAGCGTGGGGAGGAGCGAGATGGGCCGGTAGTTGTTGGCCACCGTGTAGTCCTTCCGCTTCGGCTTCTGCAGCGGCACGATCTTCGCAATCTTCCACTCCTTCGGCACCTTCCCCGTCTCGAGCGAGCGAGCGAACAGCAGCGTGATCTCGTCGCCCAGGACGGGCCACACTTCTCTCCAGACCCGCGCGGGTATCCCATCTCTGCCGGGCGCCTTGTCTGGACTCGCCCTGAAGACGGCAGCTTTCACCTCGTGCTTGGAGATCGGCTCGCAATGTAGTTGGTTGTAGGCCGTGGGCGCTTCTTCCGGTTCGCATAGTGGTGGTGTCGGGAAGAACGCCTGCAGCAGCTCCTTTCCAATCTCTTCGTTCTCCGTTGCGAACTCTCCCGTTCCGCTTGCTTTCTGGATGGGCGGTACCCTGGCAAATGCGCTGCTCGCCTGCGAATCCAGGTACTTGGCCGCCTTCCATACATTGTCGCTGTCGTCGAGGAACGCCTCCCAGTGCTGCTTCCGGTGCCGTCGGATGGTCCGGTGGAAGAGCCTCTTCGCCCGCGTGGCCGTGTCGAACAGCTCTACGTCCACCCGCCCCTGCCGTCTCATTGCGCATGCCCGGTTTCTCCAGTACGTGTACGACTTCCTCAGCGCCGTGAGGTCCTCGTCCCACCATCTCTTCATGTACGGCGACGGCTTCGCCCGCGGGCAGTGCGCCTGCAGCGCTGCCTCTACCCACTCAGTGAGCCGGCCCGCCATGTCATCAACGTCATCGCTAGGAAAGCCTTCCGCCTTCCGCTGCTCTACCACGTCCCTGATCTTCTCCCATGGCGCGTTCTTGAACAGCAGTCGCTCATGCGTCTGTCGCCCCTCCACCTCCATCCAGAAGGTAGTTTGTATGGCCCGATGATCGGATCCGTACTCCTTCTCCCAGATGGAGCACCTGGCCACCTCGCTCGCCAGTCCTGACGTCGCCAGCATCAGATCGATGGTTGACGCTCGCCCTCGGTCGCTAACGAACGTGATTTCTCCTGCAGGAAGCAGGCTCTGCAGCGATAGCTCCGCCATAAAGTCGATGATCGGTTCGCTCTCCTCCTGCCTTGCCGTGCTGTCAATGTGGCTTCCTCCCCACAGCGGGTTGTGTCGGTTGAAGTCGCCAGCGACCACCACCTCCGTGCGGGGGTCTCTCAGCAGCTCTTCCTGGACCAGCGCCTGGATTGCATCCAACCTGCTGACGAGCGCTACTCTGTTTTCTTCCTTGGTCCTCCTCGACGAAGACAGGTCTGGGATGTACACCGATACGAGAACCAGCCTCCTCCTTCCTACATGCGCCACTACCGCCGTGATGTCCGCCGAGTCCACCTGCCTCTGCGTCGCCGCCATCTCCTTGCTGGCCCAGATGCACGACCGGACTGGGTACTGCCCCTCCCTCCTGCTCGAAGGGACGAACTTTGTCCACCGCGGATTGGTGCCGTGAAGCACCACTTCTTCCTCCGCAAGAAAGCACCCTGGCTCCTGGCCTAGGATGAAGTGAAAGTCGGCAAGTGCCGGGTCGTTGTGCAACGCATGCTGCGCCTCTCTGCCTCTGTTCACGTTCGCCTGGAGGATTCGCAGTTCTCTATTCATGTTGTTGACGTGTGAGCATCCTGACCTTCTCTTTCCTGTACTCAGGGCATTCTCGGTGCGAGGCGCGATGTGGGCCGTGGCAGTTGACGCAGCGCAGGTTGACCGTCTCGCACTGCAAGTGGCCTTCCTGTCCACACATGTCGCACGTCTCCGGTCTCATACAGTCTCTTGCTCTGTGGCCGAACCGCCTGCACCTGAAGCAGGCTACCGGCGTGCGTCGCTCTTCGAACGGCGACACGATAATGCCGCCTCCGCCAAACGTCACCCCATCCGACGTGAGCAGCTTCTCCGCGTCCTCCTTCGTCGCTACCTTGATCACCACCGATGCGTGCTGCCCGCTGGGTCTCGGTCGCCCGAGCCACCTCATCGTGCACACTCCCACGCCGTTTTCCGTCCCGAAGCGCTCCATGGCCGACTGGCTCACTTTTCCCGTTTCCGGTTCCATGGCCAGCGGTACCTCGATCCAGTCTGCCTTCACTGCGTGCCACTTGGGCCCGATCAGCCTCGCGCCTGGGAGCTGCGGTTCGAGCCACTCGCTCGTCGTCTGCCGGAACGCCGCTTCCTTGTCTTTGTCTACTGCGAACTTGATCACGCTCGCGCTGTTGTTCGTGCGCCACACGCGGAAGTCCTGGATTGTCGCTCCTTCGAGCCTCTCAACCCCGCGTACGCCCTGCACGATTGCCTGCTTAGCCGCTTCCGTATCGCCCACTCTGTCTACCGTCTCTTCGCCCGCCCGGCTGATGTCAATCACCAGCTGGCGGTACTGGTCTCTGTTCGTCCTGCTGCTGCTCGCCGTCCTTGCGAGACTCGTTCCCGATCCTGCCGGCTCGCCGCTGCCTGCGACCGATGCCCACGTCCGCTGCGTAGACGGGGGAGACACCGAGAGCATGTCGAGTTGCGCTCGGAGCGAGCTGATCGTCTCCTGCAGCTCCGCGTTCTGGTTCTTGAGATACTGCTGCTCCGCCTTAATGCCTTCCATGTTGCTTTCCAGGTTGCTTCGGATGCTCTCCATCGTGCTGTTCTGGTTGGCGATCACGTTGCTCTGCTGTGCAATTGTCTCTCTCAGATCCATGATGAGATCCATCAGCTGCTTAAGCACGTTGCCTTGTCCCTCGCTTTCCACTGGGAGGGAGCTCTGCTCGGCGGCGTATGCCGGCAGCTCGTACTGGACCAGCTGCGACGCGTTGGATTGTTCTTCATGGTGCGGCGGCTGCACTGCTGCGGTTCCTGTGCCTGTCTGCTGGGATCGTGTTGTGGTCGTCCGGGTTCGCAGAGATCGCTGGGCTTCTAAGACTTTCGCGCTTGGTTTCCTGGTCCGTCCTGGATGCGGCGCGGGAGGTGGTGTTGATGGGTCGCGCCCAGGGGTGTGGGACGCCATCGGGGCTCCGGCGCGACGTTCGGTAATCCGCACGGGCCGCCTTGCAGCGGGAACTAGTTACGCGAGCTGCTGGGATTCGAGTAAAAGAATGTCCGAGATAGATATACCACTTTTCCAACTCAACTTTGTTTCTTTTCACGAGAGCCCCCAGAGCAAGGTATGCGCCGGTCTTGCCATCAACACAAGGTCTGGGCAGGAGCGGATCGGCCATCCACCCTGCTAGCGGTGGCAATGTCCACTGTCATGTTGTTCAAAGATCCGTTAGATATCACTCATAATCATGCTTACATTCCTCACGCTTCCATTTCGGCACTAGTAGCACTAGCTTAGTATTCTATAACTAAAGCAGCGTTAATGTTCTATCTCTATATCCCCCATTAACCGCTGAGTTAATGCTTCAAGCAACGACCCTGTGTCCGGATGATGAGTGTCCGAGATACGTTTGAGGTACGCAAGATCCTTGATAGCGTGCAAAGTGTTTGGGTGCTCCTCCCCAAGCACTCTCTTGAATGCCTCAATCACTTGCACAAACAGCTCTTCAGCCTCTTTCCACCGGCCTAGCATGCTGTATGTTGACGCTAGGTTGCCCATAATAGTCAGCGTGTCAGGATGGTCATCCCCACGCACCCTCTTGCTCATCTCTATTACTTGCACCTCCAGCTCTTCAGCCTCATTCCACCGGCCTTGCCTGCTGTATGTTGACGCTAGGTTGCCCATAATAGGCAGCGTGTCAGGATGGTCGTCCCCACGCACCCTCTTGCTCGTCTCTATTACTTGCATATACAGCTCTTCAGCTTCCTTCCACCGCCCTTGCATGTAGTATGTTGTCGCCAAGTTACTCTTTGTCACTAAGACAGCAGCATCATCTTTGCCCAGCACTCTTGCTTTTGCCTCCATTACTTGGAGATATAAAGTTTCCGCCTCTTTATATCGCCCTTGACGTCCGTATGTCAAAGCTAAATTGCCCTTGTTGTCGAGCGTCTTCGGATGCTCGTCACCCAGCACTTGCTGCAGGGTCCCCACTACGAGGGTAAAAGCGTTAGACGCTTCATTGTATCTTCCCTCAACTACCAAACATACTGCCATTCTACTAAGGAGCGTAGTCCTATTTCCGATCTCGTTTTCGTCGCCCGTACAGCGTATAATATAATGTGCATGAGGTAAGCAGCCTTTCCAGACCTCTCTCTTGTCGTGGTCGCCAAGAGGGATGGCTTCGACTAGTCGCTCCAGTGCCTTGTCTGCCCAAACAAGCCACTGATCCTTCGTCCTCAACCAATTCCGCATCGCAAGATGCACCAGCCGGTGGACGTCGAGAGCGCCATCTGCGACCCGTTTGCTGACAAAAGAGTACGCGCTCAGCGTCCCAATAGCATCCGTCTCCTTCTTCCGGGATTGCCCTGACGGAAGTAGTGACTGCGGGATATTTTTCGGGTTGACGCACGACATGAATGACAGATACTCTGCCGCAAGTGGGTCAAGTCGCTGGATGTGTTCGAACGATATCAGCCACGTGATTGCCACGGGATTCTTGACATCCTGGTATCTTCCTTCATCTTCGAACTCTTCGCTGAGGAGATCGATCACATCCGGTTCCTGCTCGTCTAGGAGCGACAGATATTGCCAGAGCTCAATCCCATTCTCGTTGATGTAAGTGGCCGCCTGCACAATGGCAAGTGGAAGGAAAGTGAGTTGATCGAGCAGCTTTAGCGCGTCTTGATGGCTAGTTAAGAGCTCCTTATTAATTAAGGATTTGGCAAGCAACTGCATCGCCATCTTTTCATCCATCTCTTGCACCTCAATCACATTCTGTGCAGCAATTTTGACACCAACTTTCCTGCTTCGAGTAGTACAAATAACGCAACCTTTATCGCTCTTAGGCAGATAGGGCTTTAACTCATTGTTCCATGTGTTCATTTCATCGATGTTGTCGACTACGAGCAGCCACTGGCCCGTGCTTTCCTGGCTTAAGTGACGCTGCACCAGCTTCTTCATATCAGCTTGCCTTTCTTCCATTCCAGGTACAGCAAGCTGCTGGCCAATCTCTTCAAAGGCTTGGTAAATGCTCTCGGTGTTAGTGGCTGCTATCCAGAAAATCGAGCAGTTTTGGTGTTTTTCTTTCGCGCGGTAAACTAGCTCAAGCGCAATCTGCGTCTTGCCCACGCCACCTAAGCCAGCAATTGCAATCTTTCGTGGTTGATGATTCGTAAAGAGAGCATCTTCAAGTCGATGGAGGTGATCGTCTCGACCTACAAATTTCTGGTTTCTCTGAAAAGGAACCGTCCAGGACGCCTTGTTGACAGCTATAGGAGTGTTAGAAGGATAAGATAGCAGGGGGACACAGCCTACTCATATGGGTTTGTACAGCACGGCGCCTTTCATATTCCTGCATAGACTAAGCACTTTCATGACATGATAAACCAACATCGTGCTTACTTGGATAACTAATGCAAAGGATGCCTCTGTCCTGTCTACAGAGCGTTAGCGTCGAGTTGTGTTGCTATTTACGCGAAGTCTTCGATGTACACACTCTGCTTCAGCCGCAGGTTCTGGATGCAGTCACGCACCCTGAACTTCTGTGCGACGTAAACCAAATACCCCTCCGAAGCGGCTTCGATCACGCCCTTCTTCTTGTACTCCTCCAGCCTGATGTTCTGCAGTCCCTGCTCGACATTAAAGCGGAAATACCGCTTCTCGTCGTAGTGCTTGGCCCACCGAGCGATGAACTTCCTCTCAGTTGCCTCTGTCTCAGTTGCAATCTGCACCAACGTCTCGGTCAGGAACTTGAGCAGGCCATCTTTAAACGGCCTCTTGCCTGGGTTGCCCGTCCCAATAGATATGAAGCACTTGACTAGCGGCTTCAGGTCTCCCGTTTCCGAACACAAGATGTTATCCGCCTCCCCTTCTACCTCGTCCACTGGATTGTTCGCACCCAAACCGCCATCAGCAAAGGTGCGGTCTCCGATGCTAACTGGGTCGAAGAAGGTGGTAGCCGCAGACGTCGCAAGGGCAGCCTTGCAAACGGTTACGCGGATGACTGGCTCGTCAGGGAGGCTGTAGCTCCGGAGACGGACTATATCTTTTGTGTCGCGGTCGATAGAGCACACGAAGCTGTTCTCGTTAGAACTCAGGCTCTTAGCACAAGTTGAACATTACTCACGTTCTGCACCCGCGCTCCGTCCCGTCGTTGAATAGGGCAGTTTCAGACGCACCAGCCTGGACTACCACCTTTCGAATCGCACTCTCCAGTCTCGCCGAGTCAAATCGCGACTGGACTTCCCCTTTAAATGTGGTTGGAAGGCGGTGCAGTTTCTCGCCGAAGACGGCCGCGGCGAGCTCGCTGTATGCGTCGATGCATTCGTCGACGCTCATCTCGAGCCGGCCAAGCATGATGGCAATCAGACTAGGAGACACGTTGGATGGATTACGTTTGCCAGAAGACAGACGTACTTACCCGCCGGTACTGGTCCCCCCGATGAGGTCAAACACCTCGCATGGCTTTAGTGGAGGGTCTTTCTTCAGCTCTCGACTTAGTCGGTCCATGATGCTCTTTAAAATGTAGAGCGTCGAGAGCCCACGCACACCGCCGCCATCGAGGGACAGCAGGCAGAGGCCGGTCGTGTCGAGCGGATTTGGCTCTCCACCGTGCTTGGTCGAGGTCGTTGTTGTTTGCTCCATGTCCTGACTTGCGGTTGCAGTCGCGCTTACACTTGCATGTGGATGTGAAGGGAGAGCGAGAGATTTGTTGCCAGCCTTGTGCACGCTGCTGCGCCGCCTGAGGGCGACCAGGCTGAGGGTCGGCACCTCTTAGGAAGGAGAAGGGCAGTTGCGCATGCATGGGGAGGGCGACGTATCCATAGCATGGGCTGAAGCTGAGAACTGATGGAGGTGGGGTGCTGGTCAGTCGCAGCCGGCACGCTTGACAGGGTCAAGCGCCTGGGGGTCCAGCGAGCGGGTCGGCCTAGTATGAATGATATAGCAAACTTTCTTCTACATTAACATTTTTAGGTCTGCAAACAAGGATATTAATGCTGTTAACACGTTTAGGCGTTAATCTTGTAGCTTAGAGTAGTCGGAAGTATGAACAACACCGAATGCTTTGAACGGAGATTAAGCGCCTCACGCAATAGCGTTATACAGATGCAGTAGATAAGCTGGCCGTAAAGCAGCATGTTAAGTGTAGTACAAAAACAGCATAGCTTAATACAGAACTTCGCTTACAAATTATTATCAAACGCAGCCTAGGAACAACAGTACTTTGGCTTGCCACCAGCAGCATAGAGGATGGCCGACCCGTTCCTGCCCTAACCTTGCGTTGATGGCAATGATTCAACGGCTTGGGAAAGCAGCGTTGGACAGTTTCTTACAAGGAGAGCTCACGCTTACACGTAAGGGTAGTGGTTGTTGTTGGTATAAAGTGTAGTACGGTAAGTTAAGGAGTTTCTACAAGTTCTCCGATATGCGCTAGATTCATACTACGGTAGCGTCCATTCCTCAATCCTCCTTTGCAATAACTCTCGTACAACCTCGCAACGCGGTACAACATGCGGTAATGTCTACATCCTATAATTCGGTGACACAAGACCAGAAGAAAACATCGCTTTCGAGCTTTGCGGGTCACCCCTTGACGCCCCCGCCGACCGCCGAAAATCGCGCTTTTCAAGCAGATCTACGTAGGGGAACACAGCAAGTGAGACCCGTGGGCAGTGTTTCAACACGCGCAAGGAGACTACGATGAGATAAAGCGCAGGTTCCAGCAGGAAGAGGCGTTCTCGGGACTTGTGAAAGACAAGATACGGTAGCTCCGCTCGATCAATGCGTGGCGGATAATGCAGCTAACAGTAGGTACGACTACAAAGCAATCGCATACTGTAGTTGTTGGTATGCCTAGAACGGTGTATGAACTGTTGACCACGCATGTTGAGGATGTCAATTCAATCAACTGAAATCGATTCGCGAAGGAGCTGGTGACACAGCAGCTTTTGCATAAAAAATACACCCTGCGAGGTATATAGATATACACTTTCCAGCGGGGAAAGATTCTTTTACTAAATGACCGAAATACGAACCAGGCGCTTCATTTGGGCATGAAGCGTGGTATCCGGGTGTCATCCTCGAAGTGAGATACTCCCAAAAGAAAGCACATGCCCCAGCAGATTAGCGGCTTCTAGCGTCACTATCATAACACTTTGAACCGAGCCTAATGTTCCGCACCACCCGAGAACCCGCCCCTAATAATCGCATCCATCATAACATCATTCCAAGGTTCTGAAGTCTCTTTAATGGTGTCTCTGTACTAGCTACTTCTCGTGCTATCTGTATCGTCTCCTTTGTGCTTCTCACCGCGTGTTACTTTTAATTACTTCTGTGTAGCTTCGCGAATCATTATAATTCCAAATGACCCTTTGAATCTAAAGCGTCAGCTGATCAACTGATTATAGTATTTTTTCCACAAGACTGGGGAGTGGCAAATTTTCTTATCCGGCCTGAAGCTACTATTTGTGTTGCCGACCATAGTTTCATTAACGTTAAGATTCGAGTATTGTATGATGTGTTTGTCAAGCCCCGCAAGCTATTCCTAGCCATTGTCGCTCCGACGTAAGACTAGTTCCGTCATTGTTATTTCGTATATATAAGCTTGTTCGGTACGGACCTAAGTCTCTCATATAATATAGGCCCTTAGCACGATATTGAGTGCATCGTACCTTATTAGCTAATTTGACACTAGAGCAATCGAAGAGAAATTTTGCCGGCATACGAGCATCGAAAATGATCTTGATTGTAATGTTAGTTTCTAGGAGAGGCTTTAAGGCAGCTGCGCTTTTGTCATTTTGGTACAGGTTGAAAACATGGACCGTTGATACCGGTGCCATATGAATGACGACACTTTGAGAGTTGACGGAGAGGTATTTAGCGGGATGCATTTTTATTCGAGAAGCAATGACTTCTTATATTGGCCATAGTCAAACCACGATCTTCTTCTCACTAATTCTCAACCGTGGGACATTAGCGGAAGATTTAGCGTCCAAGTCCACCCATCGCCTCTCGGAAGGTATCCATGCCATTCTCAAGCATGACCTTACGACTCTCAAGATAGTCACGTTGCTGTGTAACCTCAGGAGGTTCAGCAGCGATGAATTCAATTTGCTTGTCCGTCAGTTTGGTAATTATCAAGGGGGAAAGAATGATCTCTGCCAGAGAAGAGACCAAATGACGCTCCACGGCAGCTTTGCATACAGCATTAATAAAGTACTTGATCTCGTCTTTGTAGTAGGCACGCTGGTTGTCGAGAGCCTCTTGTGAGGAAAATTTGTCCATGTTCTTCTCGAGCGCATCTTCAAAAGACTTCTCCATCTTGGCAGGGTTCAAAAGGGTGACGGGGTTTCCGCCCGTGTGCTGGTAACTTGCTTCTGATTCATGTCTAACTTTCTTCCCTATCGATTGATGCTTTCGTTGGCGCATTTTTTGGATTGTCGTAGTGTAGTAATGATTGTATGTCATTGGATCACGCGACTGATCAGCGATGATCTTGCGTAGCTCATCCTTGCATTCTTCGAGCGCATTCTTCAGAGCAGCATCGACACTGATACTTGTAAGTCGACCATGGAATTCAGATGGAGCAGTATGCTGGAGAACTGCATCAACGAACTCCTTACACTTCTTAGCAACACTGGTAATGTGCTCTGAAGCGATCTGCTGCCAAGGCTGAGGCTGCTCCCAGAATAACTGGCTGATCAGCATTGAGTTGGCATTTCCCGGTAGTTCAGTACCACGGGAGCGTTCTAAAACCTTCTGCACCCAGCTGATAGCCTCATCGCGAGTGAAGGACTTTGGCTTCGGGAGAAAAACGGAAGTAGGTAAACTCTCAAGATCGTCCGGCTCATTCTTAGCTTTGTCGTCAATTTCCACGTCCGAGTCATCATCTTCAGGGTTGGAGTCGATAGTGTATTTGTGCCCCCGTAGATGCATGTTATCCGCGAACTTAATGTTCAAATGTTGAATGACTGCGCGGAAGCGACGAATGTTCTCAGCTGAATCTACAGCTGCGTCGATAGCAACACAACCAAAAAAGTCGTGCTCGTAGGAGCCCTTAACGGCAGACTTGATTATATCGTGAGTTTGCATACTTATCTTCATAAGCATCATCCGCTGCTCGAAGATTGTACTGCGCTTTTCCCCCAGCTTCTCAATATCGTCCAGAGTGTTCTGGTATTTAGCCGCCATTTCGCCCTGCAGATTAGGGAGTTCTTTGATGAGATGACTGAGCAGCAACTTGCTAAGTCGTTCACGCAGGGAATCGATACCAACACTTTCCCTTGGAAGCTCGTTGTAACGACCCTTGCTGAAGAACAATGCTTCAGACTCGTTTCGCTGCTTGAAGCTAAAACCCATCTGCTCGTCCGAACGATTTTTGAGCATATGCCACCCCAGCTTGAAGTGAATATTCTTGTTCTGCGCAAGCTCTATCCAATCAGCTTCGTTTTGACTTCCTTCACGTAAATAGTCAGGCTTAGTAACGATGCCTAGGGTTCGCTCGCGCTTGCTATCGATGTTTTTACAATGATCGAGAATAATTTGATTCGCAAACTAGGCTGTTAGCGCGCATTTGACGAAGGAAGGCATACTTACATCGTTCTTCGCAGAGACAACAGCAAGGATGATAGTGCGTGGGTTCTTCATGTAATCTTTGACAAGATTAAGTATGAGCTCCTTGTCAGCCTCCGTTTGAGCCTTATTCGTAGCGTGGATTAAACCAGGAAGATCAACTAATGTACTAGAACGAATGTTAGCTTATAGTAGCTGAACTTAGCTTCATGGACACTTACAGCTGAGGCCGATCCGGTCCGCAAATCTCAACAGAAAGCACATCACGAGAGAAGGCGCGAGAGTTGATTTCGCCAACACGGCCAAGTCCCATGACTTGAGTGGCTTCTTCGATGATATCCGGAAGTTCAGCAAAGTTGGTAATTGACTTATGGAATGATTTTAATTTCGTAATCTCCTGCTTCGGGCGATTTTTGTCGGGATTTATCGTGATTGATATGGTTGAGGAGGGTGAGCGGCGCAAGATGATCTCTGTGGCGAAACGCGTGCATAGATTTTCTTTACGTGGAAACGGAATTTCGGTGATTGCCTCCAGAACAGAGCTCTTCCCACTCGACTGATCGCCGCAAACAACGAGTTGGGGAAGGCCAACAATGCCGCTTAAACCGGTGCGTCGAAGCTTGTCTACGATGTCCATGACCTTGCGTTGATCTGTCGACTGAAGAGCCTTGAGAGAGCTTGTGGTGATTGCATCGGGATCAATAGCAACTGGTAAGATAGGAGTATCACTATCATCATAGTCGGAGTTGTTTGGAGTATTCATTGGCATGCTGAATGAAGTGTTGATTGAAGTGCTGGTAGGCGTGGTTGTAGTTGCAAGAGCAGTAGTGTTATATAAAGCGTACGTGCTGCGTATCGCGCCAAGTGCAATATATGCTCTGTAGAGGAAGGCACTTGAACTTGTGCAGTTGCTTTTCATCTCACCGCTGCTTCAGTATAACCATATGTGCATTTGCACCTAAATATCTGCCGCTAACTGGTTCTAAATAAGGTTTTTCGGATCCCCACAGTGCCGTGTGATGATCACATTCTAATTACTCCACAAGCTCGCCTTCTTATTCCCGCAACCAAACAATGGACACTGCTTCTGCTAACTGCTGTTATCTAGCAAGCTCCGTGGCGCATTCGCGAAGCTCATTGCCACTCGGTTCATTTGTCACACCCACAAGATCGCTCAGATATTAATACACCACAACAGAAACATAAAGCTATTGCACTAGTGATCCAACAGTAGACACTTATTAGTTGTTATCTATTCGAGCATAAAATGATTTCCTCTACAACGAAGGTGGGTGGGTGCTGGCGGAGAAAAATGACTGAAATCAAAGCCCACAAAATACACTCGACCAGATGCACACCCAACACTGACCGTGCTCCTGTGGACAACTACAATGCTCGGAGCATAGCCGGAAAGTATTCCACCCCTAGATAGCGTATGGCTTGGCAGGGCGCTGCAACGCGCTTCAAAACAGTTCCTTTGGTGGGGCACAGCTGAGCTATGCCTGAAAATAGTAGCGATTAGGAACGGCTCAACAACGGCTCCATAACGGGAACCAGGACAGGATCTGCGGAAGCTTGATCAAGCAAACATAAAGTGCAGGGGCGGTAACTGACTTTACCGCTTTATAACTGCACTATTGGCACGTCACTAGCAGGCCCTTTGCTTCTTTCGTCGTCTTGTCCATGGATTGGCCAGTCTTTCATCATTAGCGCTAAGCCCATTACGCGACGGTATCTCTCTTGGGCATATAGATTGACGAGCGAGCTGCGAAACCCGCTTCAGGTTGGCGAGGTCCTCAATTGCTCAACTGCCAAGGCATGGTGTCCTACTCGGAGAGCACAACTGCTAAGCGAAACATCTCACCACGTGTGGTGATCGAATTGCTCCTTATTCAATGGCATCAAATAATCTTCTGTCTCCTGCAATTGTCCGCGCTGAGAACATTGCTCTTCTCCACCTTTTCCATTCCGTTCCTACTCGACCTTCGTCTAACTCAACTGATAACCTTCCGCTTCATCAAGCAGGCTATACCTTATCTTTTACCAGAGAGCAGAGTTTAGTTGGCACACTTGCTTTCCTTTCTAATACGGTCGATGATCCAAACCACATTCCTGCTCTCTGTGTCAAAGAGGACCCCGAATCATTATCCTTGAGCGTACTGCTAGCTGTGAACAGAATCAAGTGGAGTGATGGTAATCAAGTCCTACAGGAGTTAAAGCAGGGATTCGAAAGAATCTTTGCCATCTTATCAGACGTGTCAAACGGTGGGTAGTTGTAGAGTTCTCTTTCTCTTTCTTTGCTGATCAACTTGAGAAGGAGATAATGCTCAAAACGTCGAGGACAACATCTTCACTGCAATTATATCCATGTGCTCGCGCCGCATCCTGTGTCGTCTACGATTAGTGGCCAATAATCGGAAAACATTGAAGCAACCCATCAAGAATGTCTTGCTAGGAGCTATAAAATCTCTCGCTCAGCTCGAAAGCGAGAAGCTAGGCAAGCATCTTCCAGCTGCCACGTTATTCTTGGAGAGAGCCAAAGATGTACCTATCAATCTACCTAAAGAAGCTTTCCTACGGGTTCCGGTTGACAAGTATACCCCAAGCCTCTCATCCACAGTTGCGAGAATCGACGCAGTCGATCGACAGATGGACCTTAGCCGCATTTGCCGCTTGCTTAACACCACAGAAGTGCAAGCTAACGATCAGTTTGTCAATCAAACCAAAAAAACGTTGAAGGAAGCAAAAATACATGCCGAAATCCAGATTCTTTCCTTTTGTGAACTCAATGCCTCCAACCTGCCGCCTCGAGTTATTTGTTCTAGCAAGGACGCCTGCTTTCTTTGCAACGCTTTCATTCGCATGCATGGGAAGATGCATGTGCCTCGATATCACGGGCGACTGTATCCTGGATGGCGATTGCCACTTATTCCGAAGCTCAAAGATATGGAACCAAAATTCAATTCGGTGCTAGAAAACAGTGTCAAGAACAGCCTCAGGACGCTTCACTTGAGGCAGCAGAAGACTGTTTACCCGGATCCGAACGAGAGCACACTGCTTACACTGCCAACATCTACATCAACACTGCGCAGTTTCGCGTTGTCAGAGGTCATCAGAAGGGAGAAGGACGCTATGCGGGCTCATCTAACGGATGAGACGACTGCAGGAGTTGACTCTTTAGTACCACCAAGGACCCGAGCGCTCGTCAAGTCATTGGAGAATATACAGAGTGGCAGCCCCTTGTTAGGCATGGAAACTGCCACCACGGTAGCAAAAGATGACGTCAACATCGAGCCGTCGAATCGGATTGTTTTACCTCCGGATCTTCGAGACTTATGTAGTCCTCAGCTACTTCCATCCAGTAGTACGGCCAATGACAGCGAGAAACTTGTTCAGGGCAGACTGCTATCAAACAGCGCTGCATTGGACCACAGATTACAGCTCCATACCGCAGGACCCCTTGAGATTTACATAGAGTACGCGACAGATAAATTGATAACATCACCTAAAAATGCTTCGAAAGAGCTTGGTTATGGTATTAGATGGTTTCCAGTCGAAGAAACGAAGGAGCTGTTGAAGCACAAGACAGCGTCTATCATCGACATAGAAGCGCTGCAGGACGAAATCTCGCATAAGTTAGACGATCAAAATTGTCTCTTTATTACCGCCCAAGGGGCTACGGTACAAATCTTTTTTAATCCAGGCTTTGGTTTACTTGGCAACCGATGCCGCCACACCAGCCATACCAACGGCACTCTTTCGGACGTTGTCTAATGTGCCATACCCCTTCTATTACGGCGAGTGATGGTTCATATTCGCATGCATAGGCTGGAACGGCAGACTGCAGTTGTCTCACGTTCTCTGAGTGGACCATAGCGTAGGATGAAGACGAGTTGCGAGCCATCTGCGGATGACGGCGGAATTAAACGCCGAGGGAGAAATCTTCGGATGCCAGAGGGTGCTGGAGCGCAACCAGACAAAGACGGTGGGCATGCGGAGCGAGAATTGAAAGTGGAGGGAAGGCGAGGACTCGATTATTCGTTTTTTTCGGATGTTGCTTCAGCGATTATAGATGCGAATGTGCTAGCGGGTGGGGCTGATGAAGATCTGCCGCCTAGTGTGGAGGATGTGGCCGACCCGCTCCAGCTATGACCTTGTCGCGAAATTTTTTCTTTAATAAAAAGATAAAAAGCGAGGTTGCATACTTACCGTGTGATGATGGGCTAGAGGCTTTCAAAGGTACAGCTAGATCTGCGCTAGGTTCAAAAGCTAGACCTAATGCAGATAACGGAGCCCCACAGCGGGAACGAGAAACGGGGTCCTTGGATCCCAAAATCAGGCTTCCACGGGCCTTTGTGGAAGCGACAGATGTACAATTAGCTTGGGCGGCCTTGGCAGTCGTAAGCGTGTTGCTAAGTCAACCGCAGTGCCCAGCATCTAAACCGCGATCAGTCTTCGCGACAACCATTGTGCAACTTCGCAATGTAGTACAGCGAACGGCTATGTCTATGTCCCAGGCTTCCGCTGTACACAAGCACCACACCACGCCGCCTTCGAGCTTCGCAAAGCATCCTTGGACGCCTCCGCCGACCGACGAGAAACCTTTCGCTCAGGCCCATCGAGTCGTCGCACTCTTCCAAGACATTCGACTCGGAAAGCACACCGAGCAAAACCCGTGGCGGGAGTTTCGACTTGCTTCAGGAGAATACAGTGAAATACAGCGTCAGCTTGACCAGGACGAAGCACTGGCACAATACGTCAAGAGTAAAATACGGTACGCTGACTCCAGTCTAGGTGTAGATGCTAGCTAATAGTGGAAACCGGACAGATATGATTACGACGCGACTCAAAATCGACTTGTAGTTCGAATGCCTACGGCTATACACGAATTGTTTATCGCTCGTGTCGAGGATGCGATCCACACCCAACTCAAGCTCATTGGCGAGGAGTCGAGCAGAGCAGCGAGCTTCGCAAGGAAGATCTATCCGGCTCGCTCTTCCGAGATATTTTTTCCAATCGAGGATTCTGGACTCAGCAAAAGATCCAAATACGAGCCAGACGCGTCCTTCTGGCATAAGGATGCAGAATACCCTGGCATTATATTTGAAGTTGCATATTCACAAAAGAAGAAGCAGCTAAGTCGACTAGCCGAAAACTACCTTCTGGACTCAGACGCGAACGTGCGGGCTGTTATCGGCCTCGATATTGAATATGGCAAGAAGGGATCACGCAAGGCGACGTTTTCGGTTTGGAGAACTCAGATATTTCCTGAAAATGATGGTGGTGGATATGAGTTGCGTGCAGTTCAGGAAGCTGCAGATGAGGTATGCAGTGAAGGCCAAGCGGACTATTGCCCCTGATATCTAACGCTCTTAACAGGCATTCCGGGACGAGGATGGCAGCCCTACGGGCCACGCAAACCTCCGGCTCCGGCTCCGCGACTTTGCTCATAAGGGACTGGTGTACGACGAAATGGAAAGCGAGGATCGAAAATTGGTTATTTCTGCACAGCAGCTTCGCGAGTTCCTGACCGCAGCAGAAGTCAAAGTACAGCAGAGGGGATCACTTAGCAAGGACGCGCTGGCGCCAGAAGTCAAGAAAAGGAAGCGGTCGATAACGCCTCCAGAAGAGATTACCTCCGAAGATGAAGCGGAGTACATTGAGCAAGAGGAGAGGGCGGCGAAGCGTACAGCGAGGGATGACCCCGATTATAAGAACCTGTGAATTGAGTGTTCGATGGAGGTGTTAGCGCATTGTTGTGAGTGCTATGGCATTGTGTTCTCTTTATTTTCCTCAGGTACCGCGCTACAAAATAGGTTTGTCAGTAAGCTGCATGGTACTTGCTTGATGGCGATGACACTTGAAATGGCCTAGTGCCTATCACACCGGAAAACCGACCGCCTCCCTTTGCAAGGCCATGATTAGTACGGGTCGGCTATTCTCCCCACATGTGGTGGCAATGCCCAAGTACCTGCTTAGTGGAAGGTACACAATAGATAGCAGCTAGGTGGGCTGCGGCACAGCCCTGTTCCTGTATCGGTGAACTGCATAGCGCCCGTTCCGCTTCACTGGAAGGTGAAGCTGCCCCACCGTTATAAGCCGGTGGAAAGACGCAAGGCATCTTTGCTCCGTCGCATTTCTTGCTTCTACAAAACTTTCTCGCATCTCGCGCCGGGATTTTTTACCTGTTGTGCAATCTATCCACCCAATTTGCACAGATGTGGCTGCTGAATACTAGCACTTTGAAGCTCGAAGAGTTTTGTAGCAATGTACCGAGCTACGCCATCTTATCACATCGCTGGAAGGAAAGTGAAGAGTTGTTATTTGGTGGTCTGGAAGAGCCACATCCACTCTCAGATAGGACCGGTTACAAGAAGGTCAGGAAGTTTTGCGTAGAGGCGCGTAAGAGGCGTTTCACATACGTCTGGGTCGATACTTGCTGTATTGATAAAAGGAGCAGTGCTGAGCTCAGCGAAGCAATTAACAGCATGTATACTTTTTACAGCCGAGCCGCAATATGCTACGTTTACCTTCACGACATCGTTTCATGGGGAGATCTCGAACAGAGTTCATGGTTCACTCGAGGTTGGACACTTCAAGAACTCTTAGCACCCTCCAAAATGCATTTCTTCAACCGTAACTGGCGGCCAATTGGTTCCAGAAGAAGCCTAGCTCCAAAAATCGAGAGGATAACTGGAGTCCCTCGAAGAGCTTTGCGAGGTGTCGATCCTTCCGAATACTGCGTTGCAGAAAAGTTCTCATGGTCAGCCAAACGAAAAACTACAAGAGAAGAAGATTGTGCTTATTGTCTTCTTGGGTTGTTCCAAATCAATATGCCTCTTCTCTACGGGGAAGGTGTGAAAGCTTTTCAGAGGCTCCAGGAGGAAATCATGAAAACAAGCACAGACATGAGCATTTTCCTATGGCAAGGTCTTGCGTGCGACACATTTGGAATGCTCGCGTCGCATCCTTCTTGTTTTCTAAATATCCCAGACAATGTCAGGACCATGAGAAGTTGGAAGCACGTCTTCTCTATGCCTGAAGGCTGGAGCTCAAACAACGCTGGAATAAGCATGCAGGCGTGCATTTATCCTCATCTTCTTACGAGTGAATTCGAAAGCATCTTTGCGCTCCAGTTACAAAAGCCATATGGAGATATTCATTCAGCTTTTGCGATATTTCTCAAGAAGCATCATACACCAGGAAAGATTTCTAGCTTTGCGCGCGTTACAATCGACGGAATTTCTTGGATACCCCAGTGGAAGCAGGACGCTGAGAAACATATCCCGTTTGGCTACGAAATCGTCAAACTCAGGCTCATTCGCCAACCCCTGGAAGATATACGTACTCCCATCGTCCCTTGTGGCTATGATGTGAGCTTCGCGTCAAACCCTTTAGTTCAATGCGCAACTTACCAGCGCCCTATGAACAAGCCTCATGCGAAACTTCGATTATGGGAGCAGATACAAAAGACATGCAGCGCGTTGCTCGATAACTCATTTGCGGTCGACCCTGGAGATGCCACAGGTGTACATGGCTATCTGTTACTTAAACTTATGAATGACATACAAATTCTAGTATGCCTGGGTTTGAGTCGGAGATTTCAGCCCTTGTGCATTGTGATACCATTCTGCAAACCGATGCTTGATCAAGGACTTTCCTGCTATTCAGTCCTTCGCGGATATGACCGGATGTTGCCACACGAAAGAGATTTCCACGAGATGTTCGACACTGAGGTACACATGATTTGCTTACGCGGGGATGATGAGTGTTTGGAAAGCGATACTGCTCTAGGATTTTCTCTGGAGGTCTCAAATTATTCAACTCATGCTGGCAAATTCAAGGCTGCTATTACGTTTGACGTTGAAAGGTTTCTTCGTTACTATCTACCCACTGCTGATTCGTCGCACTATAGCTCTCTTAACTGCATATCAAGAGACATATTTGAAATGCTTCTAGGTGTTGAGCTCAATATCTGTCAGATGCGGCGCGAAAGTCATTTGTGGAATTAGTATCTATTTTACAAGGTTACTCGCAAGTTCTCGAATGCGTGAAATTGAAGCAAATATGATTAACTACATGCGCAGACTAACTTTTCCTGTCTAATACAAATCATTGCTCGGAAGCAGATGCCGGTGGCAACATGATGTGAGAGCAATAAGGACCACAACAGCTGAGTCAGCTACGTAGCGAAGCTCTAGGTGAAAGTGGCAGTGCATCTGCAGAAAGCTGGCCGACCCGCTCCTGCCCTGACCTTGCCCTGGTGGCAATGTATCATTAATGCATTGCTTGTGCTCTTTCTCAGCGTTGTTCGAGAAGGGGAAAACAACTGAAGAGACGATATCGCCCAACTATCATGGTATATCAAAGCCGTCGAATCAAAAAATATAGAAATTTAAGCAATCTGTTATTGATGCTGCTATCAAGAGCGGAGGATGGAACAGTATAAGATGCCCTAAGTTATCTTACTTCTGTCTCAATGCATCGTTAGATTTATTCAAAAGAAATTGCCAGAGAACTCTAATCCATACCAGTGTACGTTCATTAACGACACTCGCAAACGAGTGTAACAAATATGAAATGTTAGCCTTACTAGTATAACTTAGTACATAGTACGATCATCGGTTAAAGGAAGGGCAGTATACTGTTTAGTCAGCTATTCTATCTACATGATCAAGCTTCGCAGTAATTCATTGCCGTTGGCGCTAACATTAGCAAAGCAACAATAAAACCTTCTTCGAACACCCTTAAGCAGAATCACTCAACTACCCTACCATATACCCGTTCAGCTAGAGTTATGATTATTCAACCCAAGCAAAGTACAATTTCAAAGTAGCTAAGTATACAAAGAGGATTGTCCAAGTCATGGTATTGGAATCATCACGTATCCAATGCCGCCTTTTTCTTCGACTTTTTATTCTTCTTCGTCTTCGAACTCGCAAAGTAACCCCGAGAATCGTCGTTGAGTGGTGTTTCCATCTTGATGCTTGCTGGCTCAGGCTCCATTATGGGTCCAGGCTCCATTATGGGTCCAGGCTCCATTATGGGTCCAGGCTCTATTGTGGGCTCAGGTTCCATTGTGTACTCAGGTTCCATTGTGGGCTCAGATTCCTTATCAGAAAATGCTTCCACTTCTTGTACTGGTTGAGAAGGGACTGGCTGGAATAATTCTGACTCTGAGGGTATAGGCGGATCTTTATAGGTATCATTCAATCTCGTGTCGTCAGGCACTTCAACTTCACCTTCGTCTCCACCCCCCATTGTAAGGGTTGAGGCCTCCTTGCCGTGACTTTCTAGTTCGGTTGGTCTGCTAGTATAGCAAGCTACGACGGCCTTCACCACAACGTGCCTGAATGTGCGATTTCCTTCGAGCTGGTCCGAGAATGACAGGTCAATAAATAGCTTAGGGTTTGTCTTTGCCGCCAGTTCTATTGTGTTGTGAAGGTACATAGAGAACCATGAATCGTCTTGTGGTAGATTAGGAAAGGCATGCTCTGGCGAAGTCGAGAGAATGTCTAGGATTGGCATTCGTTCGCCGAGATACTCGATCTCCTCTCTTGCCAGATCGACCAAGCCACTCAAGTCGTAACGCACTGCAGTACAGTATACGAGGACGCTTGATCGATATGCTACCTCTTTGCCCCTTCTAATGCTGCTGGATCGTTTCAAAGTTTGATATTCTCCGGAATAGAGATAGTGCACAAGTGTATGAGCTGTAGGTTCATCCATGTCTGGAAGCGTTATGATGTTGACTTTGGACTGCAAGACAGAAGGGTTGATCTTGGCAAAAAGCACTTTGCTTTGGGAGAGTCCCCGGACGAGCATCGCCGCCAGAGTGAACAGCGCAGGATGCGGAAAGGCACCCACCATGAAAACTGGCACCCAAAACCAACGTTGGAGGTACCCAGCGTAAATTCAGAATCCGAGTCCCGTTGAACAACAACAACAACAACAACAACAACAACAAGCCATATAAACTCCTGTATGGGCTACATTGGAATGGTGGAACCATGGACCAGGTCGCCGACGGCGGAACCGATAAATGGAACTATTTCGGCATAGACAAGATAGCCAACAAGACGGTAATCTTTGTGGCGCCGCAAGGACTCAATGGAGGATGGGTTAACAGTGGAGGGCAAGATACTAAGGTATGATACAATTTCTGTCGGTGAAATGTCTGGAATCTGACCAACACCCTAAGCTCATCGACGCTATCAACGACTATGTGGACACTGGCCTTTGTGTTGATTAGGGTCAACGTTTCGCTATCGGCTTCTCCTATGGGGCTGGCATGTCCTACTCCCTGGCATGTAACCGCGCGAACAAGTTCCGAGCAGTTGCGATTATCGCTGGTGGCCAACTTGTCAGGGTGTGAGGGCGGGAACGATCCTATTGCCTACTTTGGAATCCATGGGATTAAAGATGGGACTCTGCCTATTGCTACTGGTCGTTCCCTGAAAGATCGTTTTGTCAAGAATAACGGGTGCAATTCAATGGCAGGGGCCAAGGAACCTGCACCTGGCAGCACGCATGCGATGAAATATTTTTATCGGTGATGATTGTTTATTGATTGATTGATTGATTGATTGATCCTTTTTCATGTCTGCCAACTTTCTCTCGTTGTCTTTTACCCCTGGCCTAGTGCGATCAGTGCTGTGGTCCCTGCTCGATTGTGCAGATCCAACCTCGACGCACGCGTTCTATGTGACAAGGATATTGTATACTTCCTGATTATATGATCTCCATTCTGTGAACTAATTGCCGATAATGAGAAGACCTCAGGCCTGGATTTATGAGCCAGTTGTGAGTTCCATTCAGGTCCTAAAGTTCTTTTACTATTTCAATAATACTCTCGTTATTAGACCCGAATATCCAGATTTTCTCAATTGTCAAACCCTCGATCTTATCAATCAAGGCTCGCCACTCACTCACCGACCTCTCCTTTCCCCCAACCACCACCATCATAGTGATATCGAAACCTGCGACCCAAGATTCACATTCCTGCTCTGGAAGGACAATCTCGTTAATTAGCAACCTTGAGTACCCCGCTTTCATAGCGTCTCGCAAGCGTTCAAGTATACTGACGCAATCCTTGTTTGGCCAGTCATGCAGTATATGCTTCAGAAAATAAGCCCGGGCACCAACTACTTTCTGCGGGGTAAAGAAGTCGTAGGCCTGAACTTCCATGGCATCTCTGTGCTCGTCCGAAATATGTGCGAGCACAGCGGGAACATCCTGGAGGACTAGCTTTCCTTGCAAATGCAATTCCTTTTTGACATGCAAAAAGGATATCAAGTCATTTCCGTTTCCACCTCCTACGTCAACGATCACCACGTCGGTTTCAGAAGATACTTCCAGTTTCTCCGCAACAGGGTAAACATCGAACCATGGCTTTTTGCCGGCTCGTACAACATTCATGAAGCGGGTGAACTGCATCCCCACCTCCCCACCTCTACGCACTCGTTCTAAGAAGGGAACGCCGTGAACGTACTGGTAAATATCCTCTTCAATACCGTCCAGCTGGTACTGGTTCTTTGCAAAATAACTTGGCATTCCCGCCATCGTGACTGAATAATCGCGCAGCGCATGTCGAAGTCCGTTGGCCCACTCTGGGGCATCGAAAAGCTTACTGAAGGGCGTGGAGGCGTATACATTGGTACCAGATTCACGAATGATAGCATTGGCCGTCAGCACACGCATCAGGCGCTTAATGAGGCCCGCATCGGATGTAGTGTGCTCGGCGAGTTGATCGGCAGTAATACCGCCGTCGGGCTTATCGGCGTCCTCGGCATTGATAAGACTTAGCCAACCAGCGTCCAGTGTGACTTGCAACACAGCAGGATGGGCTGGCTGAAGAAACAAGTCCCATGCCCGATCGACAGGAGTCTGAAGAGTGCGTGTAAGTTGTTTGGAAACTTCGATTACTTGAGCGCGAAAGGAGGCGTCGGCTTCAAGATCTTGCTGCAGTTCAGAAGCTGTAGCTTGCGCAGCAGCGAGAAGCCTGAGTAGGTCTCGTCGTTTGGCTTCCATGATTACCGAGTAATCGTCGCGGAGAAAGTAGATGTCGAAGGTCATAGAGTCGTATGCGAGATGATCTTAAAAGTTGAGATTATGGTCTAATAAAACTTCAAACAAGGTGTATGGAGAGCAGTAAATTGGGATATCCTTATTCAACTTTTGAAGGCAAGGAGAAGTGATACACAGAAAGATGAAGTATTATTCACCTCGAACAGACATCCTATACTCCAACGTTCTGAAATAGCCTTCTGTTTAGCAATAAATTAAAAGCCAATTCGTATTCCGTTCATTCGTCATGCTTAGAAATCTTACTCGCAGCCATAAGGGCACTCATTGCTCTAATACTGATACTCTAGTGCTTACCCATCTACAGGAAATTATTGCTTCTACAGGTGATTATCGATGATGTGGAGGCAGTGCGGGGGTGGTCTAGACTTATCGAATGCAAATATTCAATACTGGATCTACCGATGGTCGGCTACTGCTGATTGTATGCCTATATACACTACATCGAAATGGTAGCAGTATTAGCTATATCGGGAATATGCTCGTATTCGATTGCAACGTCTGCAAAATTAACCTTATCTCACTAGCAGGCGTGAGTCTCGTCAGCCATGCAGGAAGGAGGGGCACTGTCTATCAGTCAAATATCAGCCGAATTTCCCCCCACTCTGCCTGTCTACAAAATCTCTCTCAAACAGACCTCAACACTTTTTCTCAGCCACTAATCTACTGACCTTTACTGCAAACCTGAAGATGGCCTCAAAAGACTCATCTATCAAAAAACGAGTGGTTGTCATAGGTGCCGGTCCTTGTGGCTTACCAGCTCTCAAGGAGATGCTGGCTGGCGGACATGATGCCACAATATTCGAGCGTTCATCTTCCCTTGGAGGCGTCTTCGCAAGCAAGGCTATGTACCACGACCTTCACCTCACTCTGTCGAACTGGGCCATGGCA
>JAMAHW010000174.1:0-26263 GCA_023627715.1 Periconia sp. R9002 | reverse complement strand
CTCCCCCACCCGCCCACCCTGACCCTGCACCACCCCCAAATTCGTCACAAACCAAGACGGTTTCCTCGGTTTCTTAACATCAGACTTCATCTGCGCGCGCCAGTCGGGGACGAACTTCATGAGGCCCACGATGTCGTTTTTGAGGCCGAGGGAGAGGCGTGCCAGGATTTCGGAGCGGATTTGAGTGGCGGTGGTCCAGAGGAGAGGGAGGAGGCTAGTGGGGAGAGTTGTTGTTGTTGGAGAGGTGGAAGAGCGGATTTCAGCGACGAGGTTGTGTGGGAACTGGTGCGATGTGATGGATACGTAGTTCCCGATTGTTCTGTCCGGGTTGAACCACGGGTATGAAGGTGGATTGTGGGGGAGGAAGCGGCGTTGGTCGATGGCGGTGCTGCTTGCGAAGGCGGGGGCTTGAGTTGCGTCGAGGTGTTTGGCCATGGAGATGAGGGTTAGTGCGTTGAGGAGGGATGTGAGGGTTGTGTCGTGTTGGCGACACGCAGTGAGGATGTTGGAGAGGGTGGTGTTATGGATGGTGAAGACGCGGAAGCGGGTTGGGGAGTAGGATGTTGGGTTGGGCGCCCAGTTGGCTTGGGTTGGGGTGGGGAAGAGCGAGGGGGGTTTGTTGTCTTCCCAGAGTTCTTTGAGGAGGTATTTGGCGGTGATGGGGAGGGGGGTGAGGGTTTCGGTTGCCGGGGGAAATTTGGTGAAGGAGTCGGCGCCGATTTCTAGGGTAACGTCTTGGGTGCTGGATGGCGCGTCGGTTGTTTCTTCGGATAGGAGGGTGTTGAGGGATTCGAGCAAAAGGTCGTGGAAGATCTTTCCTCCTGTCCCGTCGCCGTGAGGGTGGTTCCACGTGAAAGTTATATCGAGTGTGTCACCTTTCGTGCCACGCAGGATGACTACCCTCCACCCAGGCCGGACCGTCACGTCGAAAAACCTTTCATCGAGTTCGGATCGAATCGCATCTTGCAAAACCCCTTCGGAGTCTTGCGGTTCCTCGACGGTTTTCCACGTGACGTGGTGGTTGATGTCCACGCTGAGAGGGATCCAGACGGGTTTCCTGGATTCGGCTCCTGAAATTCCGGCTTGGAGGGTAGGCGAGAGGGAGACGACGCGTCCGATGGCTTTGTTGATGGTGCTGGCGAGTTGTGGATGGGCGCTTTCGCTCGCCAGTTCCCTGGGGATTACATAACGACAGCTAACAGAAGTACCACGGTAGAGATCGAGAGTATACTTCGCGATTTGATAGAGTTCACTGGAAAAGAGTCACTAGTAATCTTTGTGGACGTGGAAGATTGATGCGACTGACTTGTTGCTTAAACGTCGGATAACTTGAGGTGAGGCTTTCGACTTTTTTGACCCGTTCATCTTAAATGAGTCCCCAAACACTCGCTATCTACGCAAAACCGATTAATGAATTCAAAACGAAGCAACGTGTGATGCGCGATTGATGCACAAACAACAAAATATAGCCCTCAAGCTCCCAAGCTCCTTGGCCGTTTTGATCATCTCATTTGCTAAGGCCTTATTCTGGTTCGTGCACACAACTTCCCAATGGAGCAGGATCTACCGCCATACCCTCTCACAAGAATGCGTAACATGGATCTCGTAGTAACCATCCTAATTCAAAATTTAGTATACAAACAACACCCACCTACCGCGTAAACGGGCAAATAAAAACAAGATTTCTCCAATCCATGGTAGAATTAGTCTGATTCTGTTGAAGTTAAAAAACCAAATGATAGCCATACTATTGATAGCCAGTGAAGCAGACGAGGTAGATATATGTATTGCTTTAATAACCAAAAAAGACGTCGATTTTTTTGAACTCTAAACTATATATGTAAGACGAGAAGAAAAAGTTCGTGGTATCAAAAAAAATGGAAAGAAGAAAATGGCAGTGTTTCCCTACGTGCCTGTTCCCAAAAAAAAAAGAAAGGAGACACACATCTCCTCCAACCAAACAAACCCTAGACCCCACCCTCACCACATCCCAATCCGACCAGAAACAGAGAGAAAAATCTCATCAGATAGTACCCGCCAAATATCATACATACCTACCCATATACACACATCCACGGAAGTTCGCAAACCAGAAAACAAACCCAACACTACGCCCCAAGACCAGGAACAGCCACACCACCCGCCGCGAGATTCAACCCAGCTCCACCCCTCCTCGCGCCCACAAACCCTTGGCGCTGACGCCCCGTCCTGCCGCGTCCCAGCCAGTTATACTTCAACTCTTTATTGAGACGGCCCATCTTCTCCTGGGCTTCGTCGCCGCTCTGCAAGCTGACGAGCACGCTGACGCACTGCAGCATGCGACCCACGGTTTCGGTGACCTTGTCCAAGTTCATGGGTTGGCTGCGCAATGAGGGAGGGAGCGCAGATTCGGGGAGTGAGAGGTTGTTGGCGGTGGGGTTGGAGTGGACCGAGTGTGCGGAGAAGGAGCCTGCGGAGGTGTTGGAAGTGGCGCGGGAGCGGGACGAGGAAGCAAAAGTGGAGGATGTAACGGAGGTTGTGGATTCAAGGTAGCCGCCGGAACTGTGAGACGCGGACGGGATGCTGCCGGGCGGGAGCATGTCTTGGGAGTTTGCGGTGCCTGGGCGGGCGTTGGGAACGGGTGAGGGCGATTCGAGGCCCACGTTGAGGTTTTCGAGGGAGAGGCGGGAGAAGATGGCCATGAGGGTGTCGTAGCGGGGGAGGATGACGGTGTCGCGGAACATGAGGAGCGTGATGCGGCGGACTTCGAGCTCGCCGAGAATGGGTATGTTTTTGTGTTCGGGGGATTTGGTGTTCATCTCGTCGGGTAGGAGGACGCCCCAGAAATCGGCGGCTGCGGTCGAGGACATGATGCCCGAGCCGCGGAATTCGAGGTCCAGCGGAAGGAAGACGGCCTGGATGAAGGGAAGAATAGAGGCGAATACGGCAATCCACAAAACCACCAGGTGTGGGACGAGACGGTCGTCTGGGACGTGTCGAAGTGTCTGATCGAGCGAGCCAAACCCGGTCATGAGAAGCTCGTTGAGGTCTTCGATGAGGAGAATAGGCGACCGTTTCTGTATACATCGCCGAATGTGCACAATCACCAGGGCATTGAAATCCTCGACAGGTGGCCGTGGGTCTTCCCCTTCAAAAATCAGCAGCACGCGTGCCTTGAGCAGTGGCCAGGCATCATCTGGTGACATCCCGGAGATTCCAAAAGAGTTACCCAAGTTGAGCATGTCGTTGGTGTTGGACATGGTGGTTCCAGCAGATGGGCCGAGACTAGTCATTGAAGGCCCACTGCCTACGGATGGCCAGTCGGACCTCTCAGTGCTGAATGATTGCTTCCTGTCGCGGTATCCTGAGTCCAGCGACGCATCTAAATAGGCGGCGGCCTTTTCCTCCTTCTTAGCTCGTCGCAGGTTGCGGCCGCCATGTCGCAGGTCAAGGCCTGTCACAGATGCCCCAAACGTGCTTGAATGACCAGGGGACGCAGGCGCCGCAAAATTGTACAGTGATTGAGGAGCGCTGGGATCGACAGGCCGTGACGTGCTGCTAGCTGACGACAACGGTAAGCTGTGCTCATCCTTTTCTTTGATTTTGTGGGTTTTGCGGGACAAAAAGTGGTGCTTATGCTTGTCCTTCTCTTGCGGTTCATTGCGAGGGACCAACGTGGACGTTGAGCCATTGGCCGACGAATATAGCGATGCGGCGCTACTATTGAATCCACTGCTATTACTGATGCTGGGCTCGACAAGGCTGGTAGTGGACTGGTTCATCATCATGCGATTCAAAGCTTGCGAACTGTGCATGCCCAGTCCAATCTTGCCGGGTGATGGCAGGGCCTGGCTTCGCCCGTCCGCGTCTTTGCCTTTGTCGACCTTGATGTTCTTGGGCTTCGAGAAGAGCTTCATTTTACTCTTTTCTTTTGTCTTGGGCATTTGTGACGGCTCAGGTGTAGAGGGCTTCGGAGACCCCATTTCTTGCTGCTGCTGCTGTTGTTGCATGTTGGGCGAGTGCAGAGGGCTCCTGGGAAAGGCGACGTTTGCGGCAGCCGTAGCAGCCATCCTGTTTCCTCCTACTAATCCATTCTGATATGTCATGCCATTGGTCTTGAACGTTACACTGTGGGCTCCTGCTGGAAGCGGCGGCGGACTTGTGGGGGGCCTCGATGCGGGTCCTGGGTTGCCCGGCTCGGGGATTGTGGTTGATCGTTTTCGCATGTGCTGAGGGTTCTGGCCGTGCATGGCTGCTTGTGCGGCGATGCGCGATGCATCGAGGTGGTTTGCATTTGACATGCTGGCAGCCTGATTCGAGGGCAAGCTGGGCTCAAAGTATCCCTGAGAACGCTGTCGGCGATGGGTGCTCTGGGCCTGGCTATGGTTCTGGCCCTGGCTTAGGCTTTGGTCATCGCGCGACAGGACAGGGCGCGAGTAGTTTTGGGTGGGAGCTTCAGCTGGGTTGGGTGACTTTGCGGCGCGCGGAGGCAAGGGAGAACGTCGTTGCAGAGTCGCCTGGGAGCTGTCCGAGTCGTCCGAATCGCCGTAATCGGGGCGTTGGACGGTGGGAGTCTGCGGAGGAGGTGAAGACGACTGCATGGTGGGCGGGGTGGCGGGCGTGGAATCGGGACGTGGTTGGTGATACGAGCTCGGTGCTAAACTATGCTACTGTGGATAGTTAGATGCGCAGTAATGTAATGCATGCCCATGTCCCAGGCAGAGACTCCAGATTCCGTCACGACCAGCGTGACCGTTTGGCGGTTGCGAGAGGAGGAGAGGTCAGGAAGAATGGGAAGGTTGATTTGGAAAGCTGAGGTCAGGCCCACATGGCTTGGTCGCTTTGACTCGATTGATCGCCATCTTAGGCCAGGCCCGTGCCATACATGATACATGCATCTACGCTCTCACAAAAAGAAAAGAAAGAAAAAAAAAACATCAATCACAATTAAACTTTGCCATTGGTTTCAAACAGAATGGTATTCAATTAACTTGCTAAGAATCATCACAGCTTCCTTCGCTTGGAAGCCGTGGGCACATCCTCCTCCACCATCACCGGCGGCGTCTCTTCCACCTCCAACCTTCCGCTTCCGCGCTCGATGCTTCGCCATGCAGATACAGCCTGTTGCACAGACTCAAACGTCTCCCTAGCATCCTCCACCACTCCTTCCTCGCCCGGATTGAACATGACGGCGTTGACAAACATGCGCATCAGTTCCTTCTCTAGCTGCCCAGAGTTGAGGATCGCCTTGGGTGGAATGTTGTCCACATTCATCGGCAACTCGACAATGGCTCCTCCACCACCGGGACTACCGGCCGGTGTGTCTCCACTGACCGCTGCAGCCACCTGCTTCGCCCCCGCCGCGATCCCCTTTTGTATCGTTTTGAGATCAGTGGGGCGCTTGATGATCTCGTAGTAGCCTTCTGCATCCTTTGCCCTGACCGCTGTAGTAAAGATGGATGCATGCTTGTGTGAACTGATATCTTGCATCAAGGGAGCACACATGCGTGAAAACTGCCGGGGTGCAATCACTGTCCTAGGTAACCCTGGAGTATGGGACTCTTCCTCGACCTCTTCGGGTGTCGGCTCACGTCCGTTTCGCTTTCGTTTATTCGTGGCTTGCTGCACCGACTGGGTTCCACCACGCCTGCGAGTTGTCATCTGCGGTGTCGACGCCACGTCTTCTTCAATTACGTCAATTGAGTTTGCGCGTTCCGACTTCACTCGGTCGCCTAGTTGAGACTCATTATCAGCGGCAATCGTCTCAGTGTGTGACAGTATGGAATGGCTCCTGCTCCTCTCTCGCGTCGAGTTACCAGCATGCGACGACGCGATACTACCGGGTCTCGGTTTTCTGGTCGGCGCTTTCCGGCGAGACCTGCCTTGGCGTGTTTCCATCTCTGGGACCGTTTCCTCGGACGCCTGTTCAGCCTCCACCTCCGGCTCGGGTTCCGGTTTGGATTCAGTCTCTGCTTCCTTTTCAGGTTCCTTCTCTTTTGCCTTGGCCTTCGCTCTCGGTTTGCGAGCAGGCTTTGCCTTGTGTTGGTCCGGTTGCGATGGCGCGTCCTGTGATGCTGATTGAGGGGCAACAAAATCATCAATCTTATCCACTTGCGGCCGTGGCACTTGAACTGGCGTAGCCCAAGCTCTCGCTGACCCTTTAATAGCTGATCTTGCAGATCGTGGCGTGGAGAATGCACTGATGGGTGTGCGCATTCCTGTGGGAGTCGACAAAGAAAGCCTTTGCTGGGTGACGAGGGGGTGGAGAGGAGGATTTGGTCTTCCAGTATTAGATGATTGAGGCGTTGCTCGGGCATTTTGCCGTGCATTGACAGGAGTGGAAACTGGAGGATAATGCGGCGGTAGAGGTTGCTGGTGAGCGCGTGACGGGTCCTGGGGAGAGACTTGAAAGGGAGGTAACATGAATCCTCCTTGAGGAGGAGGCTGCCCGGGTTGATGTGATTGTGGATGATACGGCGGATGACCAGTGTATGGCGGGAAGTTCCTGTGCTGCTGCGGCGTCTGCACGTTCGGAGGCCCTGAAAACCGCGCATGGGTAGGGGAATACTGAGACGGGGTGCCATGAGGAGGTGGGTATTGCGGTCCGAAAGGCTGTATTGGTTGCGGTTGAAGGTGAGGTGGGTGGGATGAAGGGCCTTGATTGTGATGTTGCGGGCTACCCTGAGGAGGTGCAGCTTGAGCTTGGACCTGATTTTGAGTTTGGGTATAAGGCGGACGATGAGAATATGGCGATCCGGCGGGTCCCACATTAGGAGCATGAGATGGTGCAAACATCTGCGCCGGAACAGGTGGTTGATACGTCGGCCGACTCTGTTGCGATGGTGAAGGAGCGGGGACAAGAGCTGGTTGCGACGTAGGTACATTTACAGCAGGTTGTTGTTTCTTGTTGCGCGAGGTGTTCGGTGTCGCCTTGGTATCTTGATCTGGTTGAGACGGTCCATTTTGTACTGGGGGCAACGTCGAGAGCTTTGGAGATGGCGGCAGCGGCTGCTGCTGCTGCTGCTGTCGAGGTCCATCCGTTGGAACGCGAGTTGGTGGAGGGGCAACCGGCGCGCTTTCGGAAACGGGTGAGGTTTTGGACGACGCAACATTCTGATGAGGCAACGGTTGTGAATTATTCGGAAGGTGAGGACTTCGCGGAGCTGACTTGGAATGCGCATTGGCGTTCTTCATCAATTGCTCGTCATAAAGACCACGACCGATGCCCTGCAATTCGCGCTGCAGCGCTTCATACTGGTCCTCATCCCGCCTGATTTCCTCTGTGATGGCAGACCGATAGCGCGCGTACAGTTTGTTGACAAGCTTTGGAATGAGGTGCAGATGCTGCGCGGATTCCTGGACCGTTGGTAACGTCGGGCTGGGAGCTTTTCGCTTGCGAGAGTTGTTGCCATTTGCATTGACCGAATCGTCATTTTGCTGAGCCTGTTCACTCTTGATCTCCTCCTTCAATTTGTGGAGGTAAAAGTTGCGCAAAGCATCGGGACTCAGGCGACCACTCTGGAATGTGGGATTCTGGGTAATGTGTGGGTTGGTCTTCAGCAACTCCGAGATGTTGCTAAAGACCTGCGGATCCAACCCATGGGCATGGAGCGACTGGAAGAGCAGGAGCGACTCGAGGTGGGTGTAGGCGGTCAAGCTAGTATTCATGCCACCACGATTGACGGAGGGCAGCGTGCGACTGGAGGGCGATTGGAGGAGGGGAGCCAGCACGACGGAGGCCTGCGATGGCACGAAGCAGGCGGTTGTGGCGAGGCATGCGACGGGGGAAGGAGGAGCAGAGTCTCCGGAGATGCGACGCGGCGGCGTTTGATGGATCGAGGGCGGATGGGTTTTGTGGGATGGTCGACGACGTTTGGTGTTTTGCAGGCAGAAAGTCGGTAACTGGACGCGCAAGAGCAGAGGGCAGCGGTTCGCCCAATCACGGCAGGCCGACGCGGAGAGGGCCTTGGCGGAGGCACGTGCGGGTCACTAACCGGAAGCGGCTTGGGAGGGAAACTAGAGGCTGCTAGACAGCTAGCGCTGGTTTGGGCGGAGATCAGGGGAAGACTGGCCCCAGCGGAGTGGGGAGCTGTTGTGCCTTGTGCCTTGTGCCTTGTGCCTTGTGCCTGCCTGTCTGTGCCTGTCTACCGTTTTTGTTCCTTTTTTTTCTTCTGGTTGATTGCGTTGCTGGAAAACCAAATTATAATTAGTTACTGAATCTGTACTCTAGTCTCTACGGTACGACTAGGTACTCTAGCCTCTACCAAAGTATTGTGATTTCCTTTTCTGACGCCGCGTACCTGTAAACGGGCGGCGGCCACCCGTAACCTTGACATCAAGCTGTGCCTAAGGCTCAAGCTTACAGCAGCCGTAGCAGTAGGTAGCAGCAGCATTCCATGGTCTCTTGGGGGGTACATTTACAGTAGTCAGTCACTGACTTCAGGAGGAGATCGCCCGGACCACCTCCTTTTCCTAGAGTAATATAACCCCATAATAGTCTGCCCCAACCGCCCATCTTCATATCTCATCAAAGGACCGCCCTCTCATGCTTGCTTTACCTGCTTGCCCTTGCCTTCGGACCCTGTCCCGCATTTGAAACGTCTGAACTAAACGCCCTCCTCCTCAGCCTCTCTTGTACTTACTTGTACTTACTTCTACACACCACTGCACCGCTTCACGTTGCTGCTGCCTGCTCTATTTCTCTTTGCTCACTCTGCCTCGCCTTCTGCACTACTACGCTGCTACCTCTAGACTTTTTTTAATATCCCCATCACACAATGACGTCCTCTGCACCCGCCCAGTCACAGTACACCGTCGACGACCCAGACCACGGCTGGAAGCCAAACAATCGTCCGCAATCGTAAGTTGGTCGCGCTCCCGTCGCATCGCTGCCTCCGCATGCTCACAAGCCCTCGGCAGGACCATAGCACGCAACTTCATGTCAGAGCTCGACGATCTGTTCAGGCTGGACGGCGGTATTGACTTGCTCGATAAGAACGTGCATCAAAAGTGTGTACTCCTACCGTCTCCCTTTTCAAACCAGCTCGATTGACACCCACGCAGGAAGCAAGTCGTCTCCAGCCATTCCCAGGAGCTCGAGGCCCTGGAGGCGAGGCTGCGCGAGACCGAGGAGCGCCTCAAGCTAGCAAAGAGCTCCCCTCCCCGCCGCAAAGACAGTCAGCGTCGCACCCCCACCCAGGGATCCTTCCCCAACGACGACAAGGCTAGGCTGGAGAGTGCCGGCAGTCCCATCGCCAGCCGACAAAAGGAAAACATGCCAGGTGCGCTGCTGCCAGAGACCCCTTCTTCTGACCGCAGCGCTGAATATGTCTTCGTAGACCGGCCGCCCACTGCCAAAAGCAACGGCGGGGAGAAAATCTGAGCCCCCGAGCCCCTTTTCCCCTCCCAACCCACAACGAAATTACGATGAACAGAGAGCCCCGGCATCAACACTCACATCTTCCGGCGCATTCGGGCACAGGATAGCGGCGTGCGGAGAAGCTTATACCTTGTAATTGGGCGAGATGGAAGTCACATCTTGTTTTCAAACGCCATGGTCTTCAAATATCAATCGGACGGTCGCAACGGTCTTATACATTACATATATTGGTAAACCGGAGGCTCGGCCCCTTTTGAGATGGGGACATGAATGCATTTTTCTTCTTCTTTTTACAGTCTTATCTCCATCATTCTACGCACGTGACGGCGAGTGCGACGGGAATAATTGATCTTTTTTCGTTCCACTGATCCATTTCTCTCGGTGTCGGATGAATGTACCTTGGAGTGATGGAATCATCAGCGTACCGTGCACCATGGCAATATCGGGGTAGGAGCTATACACTGGTACCTGAATTTGTGCACCTACAGTATGTTTGGGCAGGTGTGATTCCTGGGCACCCCTTCCTGCTATACCAATGACGCATTCCAACTTGCACCAATGCGCGCTTGACCACTTGAAGACGCATCACCAAACTTGCACGCAACGTCATAAGGGACGTATGTTTGACGCGCTGTCGTTCGCTATACTCGATATCTGGTTCGTCTGGCTTGCTTCACTCCTAGGGAAAAGTGAGGCTCTCGAGGGTAGAATCCGGCACGGAACCGCTCGTCAAACGGCCATGACCATGTCCAGTCGCAGAAGATGCATCGAATGCCTCTAATCGCGTGTAGGTTTACTAGCACAAAGTCGAAAGACTGTACCAAGCTTTTATGGTTGCGTTAGCAAGTTGACGGTGAATGTTTCACCTTGACGGCTATAACCATGGAACGTAGGGAAAAAAGCTGGACGACAAGAGGTGGTAATTCGAAATCGGTACACTTGCTGGTGTAGCATCTGTCTGCCGCCGGCGTCGTCCAGTACCTATTCCGCTGGAACCGGCTTTAAACCCGCCTAACTCCTGGCTTTGTGACGTTGTGCCTTGGGTGGTGAGCTCTCTCAATCAAGACTAGCCTACTTTCAGCTCGCCCCGACCTCGCCCACCTCTCACCACCACTCAAAGTCGCCCAACTTTACACAAACTCGTCCGGAATTACTTCTCTTAAGTCCGCTATAAGTTAACTTTCATCTATTTCCTTCCGTCTAATTGCCGCTTCGCACGAAAAACAACGAACAATCCAAAATGAATGGGGAACTCCACTGTGGACCGCACAAAGACAATCATAGCCTTCAGTCTACATACGTGCAACTTGATGCATATAAGTAGGCCTCAAACATGATGTCTTCATCTCCTATTCACATCAATCAACACTGAGATTTGACTCATCTGGTCCTCCTTATTTCTGCTCTGTCAATATCATCACCCTCTTCCATCCAACAAACCAGACACCTGTCCAAGGCACCCAAGGATAAAGCAAGAATCAATAACAATGTCTCGCTACGCAGCCGTCCACGCAAACGCCACCGGCCCAGGTGACGCTCGTCCCACGGCCTTGCAAATCGTTAAAGACGAAGGCCTCGAAGGTGCACTCAAGGACAAAGTAGCCCTCGTCACCGGAGTGTCGTCTGGCATCGGTATCGAGACCGCCAAAGCCCTCGCAGCAACAGGCATGCGTGTATTCGGCGCCGTGCGCAACCTCCCTAAGGCCAATGCAGCGCTGCGAGGCTACCTTCACCCTGAGGGCAACATCGAACTGGTCCACCTCGACATGAACTCGCTCGAAAGCGTACGGAAGGGCGCCACTGAATTCCTCGCCAAGAGCGGTAACAAGCTTCACCTGCTCGTCAACAACGCAGCCATCATGATGACGCCGGAAGGGCGTACAGCCGACGGCTTCGAGCTTCAATTTGGGACCAACCACCTCGCCCACTTCCTTCTTTTCCAGCTCGTCAAGCCCGCCCTGCTCGCGTCAGCCACTCCCTCATACCCTTCCCGCGTCGTCAACCTCTCCTCAGTCGGCCACCGGCTCTCAGAACTCCACTTCGACAACCTCAACCTCGAGGGCATCTACGACCCCATGGTAGCCTACGGCCAGGCCAAAACCGCAAACATCTCCTTCGCCAACGAAATCGAGCGTCGCTACGGCTCGCGGAACCTGCATGCCACCTCGGTCATGCCCGGCGGCATCTGGACCGGCCTGCAGCAGTACCTTCCTGACCACGTCGTCCAGGAGTGGAAGTCGAATCCCGCCTTGGAACCCCACATCAAGACCCCCGAACAGGGCGCTGCCACGACGCTGTTGGCCGCCATCGGCAAGGACTGGGCCCACCAGGGCGGCAAGTACCTTGAGGACTGCGATGTTGCCCCACCCGCCAAGGAAGGAGCTCAGTTGACAGATCCCGGGCATGCGACTTATGCGTATGACGAGGAGAAGGAGAAGAGGCTGTGGGAGGTCAGCTGTGAGTTGGTTGGTGTTCAGGATGAGTGAGTAGAGTGTCTAGGGCGGGTTGGGGAAAAAGTAGAGCAAGAATGGATTCATTCTCGATGTATGTACATGTATGATATACCGTAAACAGAGCAGTGTTCAACGAAGAATACGCCGTTGGGAGGTACGCGGTGGTGGTAGTGATGGTAGAATTAAGTTTATTTTCCCCTTCTCCCTACAGAGACAAATCGAAAATCGTAACATGCTTAGTGGTGTTGAGATGAATCTGATATTAAACATGTGAGAGAAGTTGTAGGAAACTTGGAGGTCAGTGAGACGCAGAACGTAAGTCATGCTTGCGTGCATCGATGGGTAAATGTAGAACCATGAGTTCAGACTTGATCATACCTATGTATATATAATTTCCACCTATCACTTCCAAACCAAGACTCAGGGAGTATCCTATCTGCAGTTTCTATCGGTGCATGTTTCGTTACCTCTTAGAACAAGACTCAATATGTTTTTGAACGTGTCTTGTTCTCGTCAAGTCTCTTTATTGTTAGAAATAGTTATAGAGTTTGCAGCTCCAGTGTTGCTCTCCAATGCGTGTCATTCCATGAGATAACTACCCCACTTACCAAGACTTTTATCAAGATTTCCCTGACTTATTCTGGGGAACATTTTTGCGGCGCAGAATATGGCGTGTATTCTTAGCTTATAAGTTTCTCCTTCGTTCATGTATATCGCTCTATTGACATCCTACACAGATCGAAAATCGAAGGCAGCCGGGCGCGCTCTCAAGTCGCTGCAAGTGATGATCTATATCGCAAGCTTCCGCATCGATTGCACCATTCCTTGACGTGCTGGCTTCGCTAAAGAAACAATCAATCTCGCATACATCCAGACTTTGTAAGATACTCTGCTATACTATCAACGACCTGTTTGCGCCTCACGCCTCTCGCATCGGCCATTCAACCTCGAATCCGGCAGGAGGAAGCCAACATGACTTGGCCAGCAGCCCCAGAATCCAAGACGCGCAGCCAGATTCATGCAAAGCATGAGCCACTATCTAAAAAAGCCTCTCGGCTACAGTAATCGACAGTCTAGACAAGTCTCTTCCGCTCCTAAACCACTCACTACACCTTCCCGATTGGGACGGTGCCAAGGCGTCTCTCCGCCCCTCCACTGAGCACGTCAACGAACAAGACGTTCCGATGGGAGCCCGCCAAGTCGAAATTAGATGAAAACATTCCGTCTTTACCTATCTGCTCTTGCAAACAGTGAATCTCCTGCAGGCGTGCAGAAAGCTTAGCAGAAAGGTACCTGCCTCATCGGACCATGATTGAACGATATCATCTGGTTTGCTCCGGGGCCATGTGATCTACAGCATCATCTCTGCTAGCGAAGGGGAAATATAGAAGCGCCAAAACTTAATATAAAAGAACAATGGCCCTATCGATGACAGCCCGAATGATCTTCAGCACTTTGTCTCCAGAGGTGAAGTGTGCAACTGTCGAACCGCAACAATGAAGGCCTCTCTTCTCCTCATCAGCTCCATTACCTCGCTCGTGGCTGCTGTCAGCATCCCGCGGGCAACAGAGAAGGTTGACTACACTGGCTTCAAGGCCCTCCGTGTCACTCTCCCTGAAGCAAGCAACGACCTGGAATCAAAGATCGAGGAACTCGCTGCCCATGTGCTGAACCCTGGAACTGCGGAGCATTTGGATGTCGTTGTTTCGCCCGAGAAAGTAGATGCCATTAATGCTCTTGTTTCGGAGACCACCGTCCTCGTCGAAGATGTTGGTGCCGCCATTGCAGAGGAAGGCGAGCTCGTTGCTTCTGATGGCGAGATGAGTGTTCAAGCAGGTACAATGCCATCAGTCTCTCTAGGAGGGAAGAAGAACAGAACAAGGATTAAACTAACCTGCACGTTCAGTCCCAGCCGAGTCATGGTTCACCGCGTACCACGCCTACGCCGACCACCTGACGTTCCTTCGTGACCTTCAGGGCGGATTCCCCTCTCAATCCGAGATCATCACGACCGGCACTTCGGTGCAAGGCCGCGTCCTGACTGGCATTCATATCTGGGGAAGCGGGGGCCAGGGATCCAAGCCCGCCGTTCTCATCCACGGAACCGTTCACGCCAGAGAATGGATTACCACCATGACTACCGAATACTTTGCGTGGCAGTTGTTGACCAAGTACTCATCCAACTCTACCATCAAGGCTATGGTGGACAAGTTTGACTTTTACATCATTCCTATCGTGAATCCTGATGGTGCGTTTTACTTCTAATCATCTTAAGATGACAAAGTTGTTTGATGTATGGAGTACTCACACTTTACGATAACAGGTTTCGCATATACGCAAACCAACGACCGTCTCTGGCGTAAGAACCGTCAAACCGTCTCCAGCTCTACCTGTCTCGGCCGCGACATCAACCGCAACTGGCCATACCAATGGTCCACTCCAGGCGGTGCCTCGACCTCCCCTTGCAGCGGTACGCCAGCCCCCACCCCAACATCAACCCCCTATCCTAAACACCCCACGTGACCTCCCACTAACCCACCCCCAAGAAACCTTCAAAGGCCTCACCGCCGGCGACGCCCCAGAAAACCTCGGTCTCCGCACCCAAGTCGACACCCTCCGCAACAGCCGAGGCATCGCCCTCTACCTCGACATCCACAGCTACGGACAATACATCCTCTGGCCCTTCGGCTACTCGTGCAGCGCCGTCATCGACAACGACGCCGCGTACCGCCGCATCGGAACCCGCACGGCCGCCGCCATCCGCGCCGTGTCCGGCACAACCTACACCTACGGCCCGTCGTGCTCGACGCTGTACGCCACCACGGGCTCGTCGGTCGATCACATCGATCAGGTCGGGAACGCGTCGTATGCGTATACGTGGGAGTTGAGGGATACGGGGAATTATGGGTTTGTGCTTCCTGCGGCGCAGATTCAGCCTACGGTTAGGGAGACGTGGGCGGGGTTGGTTTCGACGGTTTTGGATGTTTAGATGGGATGAGGGAAATGTAGGATGATTTGGACTGAGCAGATAGCAATATTACCTCACACTCTATAGCTCTCGTCCGTTCAAAACGACCGCATCTAGTTAACCTTGCGTTTGCAGTGCTGTGAATGAAATCGCTAAAATGGACCACAGCGCTTTACATCTAGACTTATGTGGTATGCCTTGATTACACCAATCAATTGCGAAGAAGCAAACACGTTTGATGACTTTTGATGTAGTATACCTTAGGGTTCGAGGATGGCACAGCAATTTGCTTACTGTGTAGCGCAATGGAACTTGGAAGTACAGGTACACCGCACAGACGTCAGCTCCCCTCTCAAACTATCATTAGAACAGCCAATTCAATCACTTTCTTCAAAAGGTTACAAAATCCGGGCTACATAAACCAAGGATCACAGATGGTACACTTATAGCTAAGTCCGCAGCAAAGTGAGAACATTGTTGCAAACTACGCCTACTAGAGTCATCTCCTAAAGTCAAGTGCTTAGTAGTAGGGGTACGTGCCCCCTACCGAATCTACATTTTTTCTACAACTATTACCTAAATTGGTAGTCTGCTTAAACGGACTTCGTTTTGTAGCCTGATTAAATCGCACTTCTTTTTTTGTAGCTCTTTTAGGGATGTGCTGCATGGTTTCAATGGCATATATAATGGTATGGCTGTTGCACCTACAACAATTCATCACCAACCAGCTGACTTCCACTTCAATCGCTACTGAACACCATTCACTCTTTAACAAGCCTACTCAACAGCAACCATGCAGCTCACCCCGCTCCTCACCCTCCTCGCAGCCGCCGCCGCCAACCTCCCCCTAACCACAGCCTTCAAAGTCATCGCCTACGCCGAACAAGACTGCAAGGGCGCCTCCTCCACCATCAACGTCTGGGACAACTCCTGCCGCGACCACGGCGTCGCCGACACATGGTCCATCTACGTGTTGAACAAGGGCGGCAAGCACCAACGGGGCCGCTTCTACGCCGAGAAAGAGGTGTGCTGGTATGGGTACCACGATGCGTACTGGGTTGATGGCGGCGATGGCGGGTTCCAGGAGGGCCAGTGCATCAACTTTACGAAGGGGATTAAGGCTATGGGATCTTCGAAGTTTCATGGGTAGAGAAAGGTATGGGGTGTGAGTGAGACGTATGGGTTTGATTAAGTACTAACTGTCGTGAAGGGGTCGTTAGACCGCATATCAAGGCGGCAAATACAAATTTCTATCCGGAATTTTGGGAGGTCAACTGCGTGTTCACCGAAAAGTTGTTTCCGCTTAAGCCTCTGATGCGTGTGTGTGGTTTTATCGAAAGTGGTTTTTTTTTTCTCTTCTCTCTCTTCTCTCTCTTCGCAATCGTTTGGTGTAGTAGCGTTGCGGGTTTTTTATAACTCGCCATTTTTAGAATTTATAAAAGATGTTGTTATAGACATATTTTCTCCTCTTCTTCTTCTATTGTTGCATGGGCTCGATATATTCAACATATTTCGGACCTGTGTACTTTTAATAAAACTATCTGACTCGGATTACTTGATTCTTACCTGATGAAGCGCTTCCTAAGTGCACTATTTCACTTTCCTCTTTTTATGATGTCCTACGTTTAGGCTAGGCTATGCTGGGTTAAGCTAATATTGATAGCTAGAGCGAGTAGGCGTCTTTCAACAATCCAAATGCGCTCAAGCAATAGGTACTCCGAACGAAGTCAGTTGCTACCGGCATCGTGGGGAAAAGCTTGATTAGCATGTCAGATCTTAGTATGCAATTGAGACTTTGAGTTAGCCTCGTACGAGATTAGCGATGGGTGTATGTACTCATGATGCTGCCAAACTCGGTGAAAAAGGCGAGGTAGATGGGGCAACATGAAGTTCAATCTGTAACATTAAACTATAATAGGCAGTTTGTTAGGAATCTCAGAATTTTGATATGCTGGTGGGATCACAGCAATACCCTACTAGAAGCAAAGGTAGATAAGACTGAAGGACCGCATATTCGGCAGACTCAGCCGCGTTCCAAACGCATTCATAACGTTCTACATATTGGTAGACACTTTAAACAGGACGAGTACTACCTAGGCTGCCTAAGCCCTAGTCGCAAGAAGTGGTTTAAAAAAAGGTGGTACTAAAAAAAGATAAAAAAGGAAAAAAGTTGGGTGAAAAAAAGTGGATTCATAACGTTATGTTAAATAGTCTCCAGATATCACAGGTTGTATTGGGTAATCACTAACTATCAGCCAATAGGGAAATGGCCACTAGTATTAGATGGGGCATCTCTGCGTTCCTGAACGATAGATTGTACACCTTACTACGCTTTTTCTAATAAACTCCGCCCCCAAACTCCTAGATAGTCAATAAATCATACCCGCGATCATCCGGTATACTGTCTTTTGCAGGGAATCATGAACTGCAGTATATAAACTCCAGTATTCAACCTCTTGACATGCCCATCTGCAACGAACATCTCTTCCCAGCAGATTCATCCTATAAGGAACACTAAAAGCATACATCATTGATACTGCTCTACTGTCCGTCTTCCTCTCGCCAATTAACCTATCAGCCACTTCCACATCACCTACTTCAATCCACAGAAACCATGCCCCCAATCACCCTCGCCACCCTCCAAATCCGCCACCCCTCCCTAACCCCCACCCAATACAAAACCCACTACGACACACACCACATCCCGCTCCTCCAATCCATCACCGGCCCCGCCGACTTCCCCACGTCGCACACGCGCTACTACCTCGATCGCAGCACGGGGGCTCCGGATTTCCTGCCCGTAAACATCATGGGGAGTCCCGAGGGGATGGGGTGCGCGCAGATTGATTCGCTGGCGATATTGGTGTTTGAGGATGAGGAGCATTTTGGGCGGTTTAATAAGAAGATGGAGGGGGGGTGGGGGGTTATTGGGGAGGATGTTAAGGGGTTGTGGAGGGAGGGTGGGATGTGGAGTTTTAGGGTTGGGGGGCCGAGTGTGACGCTCGGGGGGTATTTGGGGGGGAGGGGGGAAGTGGAGGGATAGAGGGAGGGAGGGAGGGGTTTGGGGATGGGCTGGGAGTGGTGGTTTATAATTCTGACTCTGGTTAGGAATCTGAGTTGATGATGGGGAATGTAATTACCTACCTTGCGTTTTTCTATTTTGCAGATGTGAAATCTACGGGTGCCTAGCACATGTACTAGTAACGTAACTTGTACTTATGTAGACATTTCTCTGACAGCGCTAAAGATACTGAAGTGCGCACTTAAAAGCTCCACAGGAAGCGTCAGACTATTCAAACCCCCTTCATATTCGCATAAAAAGGAGGATGATAAGCCGCGAGAAAAGAGAGAATTTTGAGCGTAGATCCTAAATTCGTGGATAGTATCTTCTAGCAAGTCATCACAATGCTATACCACAGCAGAAGCATTCTAGTTCGCGTGTTAGTAAACCAACCACCTCAACAGCACACTCGCACCCATTCAAAAGCATACCTCATTAAACCCTCACCATAATCATCCTCGAAGCTCAAAGCTCCTTCTGCAAAGCAACCTTCCGCCCCGTAGGGTTCGCCGCCTCCCAATCCGTCATATTCATGACCTGAACTCCTGCAATCACAGTCAGCACATCAATCCTCACCACCCTCCCTCAACAACGCAGAATCTCTAACTCACCCCACCCCTTCAACTCCTCAACAGCCTTATCCTTAATCTCCTGCGACAAAGTCTCGGTCGCATCCTCGAGCAGTACAACCTCATATCCCAGCTTAATCCCATCAATACACGTTCCCCTCACACACGCATTCGTAATCAACCCCGTGACGACAATCGTCTCGACGCCATGCAGCTGCAGCTCTGAATTGAGCGTTGTGAACCGATGGTATTGATTATCCGCGAACGCGGAGTAAGAATCGACCTTGTGGTCTTGCGCCTTCTTGATGTAATTAACCGTCGTGCGGTATCCTTCGAGGTTATGGAGGCGCGTTTGAACACCTGTTTCGATTTCAGAGCCCCATGTTCCGGGTACGCAGTGGTCGGCGTTTAGGGATTGCGTTTCTTGCTTGACCGGCGTGTCGAGGAAGGTGGTGTTGACGGTATCGCCGGGTTGCTTGCCTGGGTGTGTGGAAGCGAAGGAGATGTGGCCTATAGGGTGCCAGTCTTGCGAGGCGACGATCAAGGGCCATTCGTGCGTGTCGAGGAGATTGTATACTTTGGGGAGAATGGCGGGCGCGCGGGAATTGTTGAGAGATCCGGTGATGAAGTCGTTTTGGATGTCGATGAGGATTAGGGAGGTTTTTTTGTGCAGTTTGGTGGAGAACTAAAAGGGCCCATTCTTAGCTAATTTTTGATGATGTTTGGTTTTTGGAATTTTTTGGCACGTGGATTACGTGTGGTGTTGGATGGGGATGAAGTGGTGTGTGTATTACCGGGACGCCTTGTGCTACGGAGAGAAGCGTAGTCAACAGAACCATCAACTTCGTAGCACCGCCCATACCGCTCTGAGCACTGAAACGCATCTTTCTAACTTTTCTACTTCCCTTTTTTCACTGTCCAATCACTAGCCACTCGACTAACGATAATCTCTTCCTCGTTTTTTCTGCTCTCGTAGATTTCTCAACAAGCAACACCAAACCGTGACTTCGTCCAATCGGAGATTTTACGTGACGAGCGTCCAACAATGAACTTCACACAGCGATAGAAAGCCTCCAATTGATAGTCGGATGAGCGAAATTCCGAGGTAAAACACAAAATTAATACAATCCCTGTTGTGAAAGAAAATAAAAAGTCACACTCTCCTTCTCCCTATTTATATTACATGCCTACATTAATATGTTATACACAAAAACGAATCGTGTTACCTACTCCTCCGCCGGCGCGGGAATAAGATAGGATAAGTTACCGCTTTGCTGAGAGATTGATAAGGCTAACTAATCGCAATCCACCCCACCTTTGTACTTTGGATGTGGGAGTTGGCGTCAGCACGTACCACGGTTTTCTGTTATCTACTTGGTAGCTTTGCGCTTTTCTCTTGCTCTGAAGGATCAATGGTTTTTGTGGTGTCAATTGAAAAATATAGGATCTAGCTGTTTTCGATGATTTAGTAGAGCGTGGGTGTCGTTTTCCGGAGTACACGATGCGTCAAAAGAATGCAATTGCTTACAAATGGGAATCGTGATATTTGGGGTTGAAGAGTGTGTATGTGTGTATTTGTTTCACGTCTCTCTAACCTCCAGACGGGCTAAGCTAATATATACGCATATATACAGATGCCTCTCCCTGTGTGCCCGTCCCGGCCAAGGACGTTACCCAGTGTACCCCCACCTGTGTCGATACCCAGGGTAGTGATACTCTGTGAGGATCAATATCAATTTCATACAGATGCCTCTCTTAGGTTCATTTACTTCAAGTATCTATCCACCGCCGGTTGTGAATCGAATATCAGTGTATATCATCCTTGAAAGAAGAGTTAAATCTTCGCTTAGGGAAAAAAGAAACTAACGTCGATCTTTCCCCTAAGGGGATAGATCCATTCGTAGAAAAAAGAAAGATTGGTTTGAGGCCCTCGCCTAAGTATCCTAATTAGGTAGTCTAGGTTCCTGCATCCACACAAAATGAAAATAGGTTGGTGATGGCTGCTAGATTCGAACCAACGTAGGGTGGGTATTCAGACCACCGCACCAAGCCCACCAAAAAAATTGTCCCGTGTGAGATTCGAACTCACGACCTTGGGATTTCTGCTCTAACAGCAGTCATATTTCTATGAGACCCACGTGATAACCAACTACACCAACGAGACTTTGGAATTGGAGAAAAAGAATGGTTGGTTTGTTATATGTAGTGTGTAGTTTTGGTGTGTCGGGTTGTGGCGGGCGAATAATCGGAGATGTGGAGATGTGGGGGCTTTGGAACTAAATATCTAGCACATGTCGGTGAGAAAAATGATCTCACATTCATCAATACACATTTTTAGTATCACATTAACCTAAATAACAAGCTTGAATAAGCAAATGAACATTGATGGTATCACATATTTCGCTCTCTAAATCCCTCAACCCTATATATACAATAGAAAAAATGTCCAGGCTTGATCGTTCCATATCATTATACATTAACGAAAACAAACTCAATCAGGGAAAAGTCCAGCCCGGCCCAAACTGAATTTACCTCCACGATCAAGATCGACTTCACAAAGGCCTCCCCATGAAGCGATCTCCGCGCTCCAGATCGTGGCCATCCTTCGAGTCTACAGAGACAGCGACGTTGCGCTCCATGACGATCTCGCCTGTGCCTTTCTGAGAACTCGTCATCTTGTCAAGCTCTGTGTACCCACCAGCAGGCTGTGGTTGACCGTGGTGGCTATGCGTCGCCCCCAATGAGGGTAAGGACGGAGCTTTGGGAGTTTTGGCGCTAGAAGACACGGACGAATGATTCGTCGACATGCCCAGCGACAACTTAACATTCGAGATAAACCTCGGCACCACACCATCTGCCTTAAAATACGGACCATACGTCGGCAGACACGCAGCAATGACTGAGCAATTCGGTTCAATCTCCGCCCAGATGAAGGCGACGGTGATGGAGCTGTACGTGTTGCGGCCGTAGTTGGTGTCGAGCTTGTACGAGTTTTCGTAGAAGAGGGCGAAGCGGACGATGGCGGAGATGCAGACGAAGCCGCCGAGCCAGAAGATGCCCATGATGGAGAGCTTGCGCTTTGTGTCCACGCGTAGTGTGCGGATGACCGGGAGTGGGAAGCAGAGGATTACGACGTCGAAGAACATGGAAAGGCCCGAGTAGGAGAGATACCATTTGTTGAAATCGAAGCGATGCTTTGCACGGGCAGCGTCTCTGAAGGAAGAGTCGATGGGGTCGGAAACGAGGAGCGCACACTGCGTGACGGGATTAGCGATGGGTTGGTGAGATGGAGTGAAGGGACGTACGGCTATGGAGGACATCCACCAGAGGGTGAGAATGACCATCATTACTACGCATGCTTTTCGAAAGCGCGTATTTATGTGGAAGATGTGCCAGTAGAAGAGGAGAATGGAGATCTTGACAGTGTAGAGGGCCGTGACGAGGAAGAAGGTCGATAGCCATAAAGTCTATAGAGGAATCAGTTTCAGATTCCCTTCAATGACGTATAACTTCATCTTACTCTCAAAGCAATGTTGACATAGTCACGTGGAGGGACAGTGATTGTATTCACTCCGCCTAGCCCCGCGGCCACCAATGTGTTAATAGAGTGAGCCCAGCACATAAGCTGTTAGAATGGCGTTAGTTTTGTAATTGGATAACATCATGAGCCCTTGAGTCGAGGACTTACCAAACTGAATACTATGCACCAGTCATCTGCCGCATACGCCTTGTTCACTTTCCACCTCTTTGTCATGATCCGCAGGATCACACATGTAGTTGCAAACACAGGCAGTGTTATGGCCACACAGAGCAGCGATGTATTGACGAAGGAAGCATTTGGATTCGGCGCAGCCGCACGTTCCTGTAGACCCAACATCTTGAATTGATGCAAAACAAAATCAATGTCGTGAAGCAAACACTTCTCAAACGACCCACAAATATTAGTGGACTGTGGTACAACGAAAAGCAACAGAGCAAAGAGGTTTATAGGTTGATGCTAGAGGAGCTCAAAAACTTGATGAACAGTTTAAACGAGCATGTCACCGTGATTTTAAGTAATTACCTGTCCTACTACATTAAGCAGAAGAGAAATCCCCGAAAGGGAGGGGCTTGTAACTACACGCGTAGCGAGTAGACGGACTCCGAAAAACTGCAACACCACATGGCTATGCTGCAGGAGGCCAGAATGAACCAAGATCGCAGTACCAATTATGCACCAAGGTATGGTAGTCGGCGTCCATTATGTGCCCCTGCAAATGATCTGAAGGACAGGTAGCTCGCGCAATCGACTAGGGTGCACCCCTGGGGTCTTGGAAACGCCTCCACGCGTACAACATCGTTCTGCTGGGACGATCAGAGTCGTACATGAGTTTGTGTTTCGTGTCTCGAGGGCTTTGAAATTAGAATGGCGTACCGATGAACTATAGACAATAAAAATCAATTAAGGGAAGCGATAGTTGCATCAGGGAAATAAAGTGCATGTGCATGTGTGAAGCAGTGACAAACAATGCACTGGTAGTTTCTGGGGCAGCAAAATGACTATGACGCCTCGAGCTGCCTACTCGAGTAACTTCCTACCTACAAAGGACAATATTCTTCCGCCTGGGCGAAGGAGCAAACTCGTTCAACACCGCCCAGCGCCACATAGCATGCAAGCAACCGAGAATGTTCACAATCCTCCCTCTTTGCCATACCTATTCAATCACGACGGCAAAAGATTCCGGCCCGCACTAACAGACCAACCGTTCGGACGGCGAAGCCGCAAAAGAGGGCCAGACCACCAGAACCAAAAACAAGTAAAGCCCGTGATTGGGCAAGAAAAAAACGAATTTGTTTCAACTGCGGAAAGAGAAAGGAGTGTGCTCCACAAAGGCGTCCTCGGATGTGGCTGTACGAAGGATAGCGGTAGATGAGAGGGTTGGCTGGAAAGGGTTTAGTGTACGTCGAGTCGAGTAGACGATTGCGATACGACGATCAAGCCCACGTTTTAGCCCCGGGTATCAAGTGTCTGAGCTTTTGGATGTCGTAAATGTACAAGGGGCTGTAAGGACACGGGAGGGTAGCGGCGGAGATACTATCTTGGATTTGTAAGTTGATAGTTTCGCTCGAGTTTTTGAGAGAGCCCTCACAAAAATCCACAAAGAGAGTGAAGATGCTCAGAGAGAAGACACAGATAATACTCAACATAGCGAAGTCTTACATGCAGACGGTCTCCCCATAAGCCCACTCTCACTGCATACTCCACCACTACCTTTCTCGTTCCCAAAAAATCCAAAAAAACCGTCCGACCCCAAAAAACACCACCAATCCCCGCTCACCATCCCTTCGTAAACATCAGCATGTAAGACTCCCCTCTATACGCCGCTCCGCCCTCGCTGCCAAGCTATCCACGCTCCGCTGCATCCCCATCCGTTTCCGTAGACCCATCAATCAATCCCTCCAATACGTACAAGAAGGCGTCCACGAACCCCGAATCACAGCCCTCGACTTCCTGATCGAACAAGAATTAGCGAAAACGATAACGGGTGGAGATGCATAGCTCAGCTGCATGCAGACCGGTATGTAGGGATTGATGGGCATGAGATGGACGTCCTTCTATACGCTCGCTCGGCAGTCGACCTGTTCGAACTTCACTGCCAATATGAAATGGTTACATTGGTTGCTACTAGTCTCAAGGTGTACATACATACACATAAATCACAGTTACGTATCAAACGCACTGTATTCATGTAATAGGTAACAAGCAACTCGACTATAATAACAACCCTACCTCTTCTCCACACACACTTCTTTCTCTTCCTCGCCGAAGAGAAAGAACCCCGCGGGTCGTCATGTAACGAGTTCCAGTGTACACTAACCTTAAACGTTTATGTAGAACACGCGTAGCCCCTCGCCCCCCCTAGTCTGTTCCGAAGGTAGCTTAGTGTCCGCCTATACGCTTTTCGCATACTTGCATCCATCCATCCCTCTCCCTTTGCCTTATAGCTTACCGATCAGTATATATCTGCTTTCCGGGGCAAAACATACATCATTCTTGCATATGCGCTGCATATGCATATGCAGGTATGTATGTAGCGTTATCGTTCCTTCTCCCGTTTTTTTCGTTTCCGTTTTGGCGGTTTTGTAGGGGGTCGGATGGATGGAACGGGGGGCGGGAAGGGGGGGCAACTGTCTAGCACGAAGTTCTAGGCAAATGTTTAAGGCTGTAAGGGTAATTACTAGGGATTATTTTGGCATTTTGGTTTGGGGCGGGTAATTGTTGGAATGGGGGATAGTCTACGCTTTGATATGGTTTTTTTAGGTGGGGAGGGGGTTTATGTGTGGATGGGGTAATGGCTGGTGGAGAGAGGGAGGGAGGTGGTAATGCGGGGCGAGGAAAGGAAAGGGATGAGGGAGGTAAAGGAGCTGAGAAGATGAGGAGGACGGTATAGACTAAAATCGTAGAGAGAGAAAAGAAGGGTGGGGGGAAATGTAGAGAAACAGAACATAGATTCAGACTACATATCTCTTAAAAATACCTAACCACCAACAATTCTACACCAAAAGCAAAAATTCGAGTTCATCATCATCACCATCAATCATCCCCCCTCCCCCCAAACCCCCCAAACAACACACTCCCATCTTCAGGCCACCACCCTCCAAATCCTCCCGCAAACACACACACACACACACACACAACGGCTGTGGCGCCCGCGCCTGCGCCTACACTGCTGCACGCCTTGGAGCGGGAAGGAATTAGTACTAAAACACCTTTAAACATCCCTTCCTTCCTTCTAAAAGCCACTCAGTAGAAAGAAAAAAGAATGGTTATGTGAAACGTGTATTTTGCTATTCTCGTTATATGGGAGTATATGTAGGTATACATGCGCGCCCGCGCGCGTACGAGGAGTGGTTGTACTTAGCCTACTCATTTCTCTTTTACAAAGAACAAAGTTGAGTAAGACCCCAATGGCATTAATATGGCGCAATGTCGATCCTTCCACGTCCTTCTCCTCCCTTCAACACACAAATCTCTAATCTCCACCACCTCTCTTCACTCCCTCGTTCAAAAACTGAGAGAGACAGTTCCATTTCACTCCATATTACCCCTCACACTCTACTCACCGCTCCCGCTCTGACAGGCGTAGATTCTGATAATACCGCGGACGCTCTCGGCGTACCCCTCCCTTGCTCTCACCTTCTCGAGGAGAAGGGGGGACGGGGGAATCAAGTCTACATTGCTGCTTTTGCTGTACCACTCGCTCTTCACGCTGATGTAGATTCTGGTAGTACCGCGGACGCGGATGTTGGAAATGTCGAGTGCGCTCGGGTTGTCGTGGTTGAGGAACAAGAAGGGGAGAACGCGGTTTTGGCGTCCATCCGGGGTGGAGGAGGGTGGTGTTTATGAGGGGTTGTTGTGGTTTTTTAAGGTTGGGTGGGTGGTGGCGTTGGCGTTGGTGTTGTGGCATATCTGGTTTGGGGTTGCAATTTTGTTGATGTTTCACGGCGACTGTCTGCGTTGAGGAGGGAGTGACCGACTTTTGCTTCCGCTCCACAATCTCGTTTCTATGGTTTTGGTGGTGGTGTTGGGGGTGTGGGCGTGGGAGTTCTTCCCGCCGACGATGAACCACACCCGCCCTAACCACCTCCGCATCCACATCCACTATCCCATTCACAACCCGCAACCCACCCGCAGCACGCACCTCCCACGGATGAACCACTTCGAATGAGAATTTCCTTGCGACGGGCTGGGGTCGTGGATTCTCGTTTCGCTCCTTATCCGCGATCTGGAGGATAGGAGGGAGGGGGGAGGTTTGGGTTTGGGTTTGGGTTTGGTGGTTTTTTCCGAGTTGTTGTTGTTGTTGGGCTAGTTCT
>JAMAHW010000173.1:0-26791 GCA_023627715.1 Periconia sp. R9002 | reverse complement strand
ATACTTAGCGTATTTATTATTTATATATTTATACTATAGCCTACCTATAATATATAGTAGTAGTAGATTTAGTTTAGGTTTAAGGATAAAGTATCCTTTCTACTTATCCTTTAGGTGCTACTTATAAACTTTCTTACATATAATAATATTAATTTCTTAGTCTTTATTTTAGACTAGCTAAGTTTAGTGTTTTTTTTTTAGTATTATATAAATCTAGTATTTCGCCTTAATATATAATATCTATACTATCTTATAGTATATAGAGTATCCTATCTAAACTTAAAGGTTATCTCCTTTCCTATATTTATCTTCTTTTAGCTTATCTTATACTAAAATATAGTATTTAATAACTTTTCTAAAAGTATATATATTATTAATCTATTTTATAAGCTTTAATAGCTTTTTCTATTTTACTTAAGTAGGTATTTCTTATTTTATAATATATTTATTTTCTAACTAGTTCTAAAATAATATAAACCTAGTATTATATAGATATTATATTTTCTATTCTTTATAAGCTTTTTTAAAAGTTATTTTTAGTCTAGCCTTTTTAATAAATTTCTAACCTTTAGAGTTATTTTAGCTTTCTAGGTTACTTTTTTTTATAACTTCTATATAGACTACCTTTAAATAGCGTTATTTAGGTTTATACTATTAGCTATTATTAGAATTTCTATTTTTTAAAGATTTTAATTCTTTTTTTTTTACTATTATAGAGGGTGTTAGTATAAGATATTTAGTAGTATTCTCTAACCCTTTACTAATTTTTTTACTAGATTCTACCTAGTTATAAGTTTTATCTTTACTTACTACTATTTTTTTATATTTCTTATTTAAAAACTAGCTATTTCTTTATTTAGCTTTAATATAAATTAGGTAGTTATTTTTATAATAAAAGGTCTAGTATAGTCTAATATACTTACTATTAGCTATAATTTTTTTTTTAGATTTTTTATTTCTAAATCTTTTTAGAGTCTTATTTATATTTTTAGCTTAGCTTTTTTTAGCTTTTTTACTATAGTAGTTTTAAGTAAAGTATCCCTTTTTTTTATAACTATAGTATATAAGGTCTTTCTTTTTATTATCTTTAGGTTTAGTCTTACTTCTATAATCTTTTATATAGTAGCTTTTTTTTCTATAATTAAAGTATTTAAAATTCTTTTTTTTAGATTTTTTATTCTTATTTACGTTAAAGATTATTAGGTTACTATAATTCTAGTTCTAGTATTTCTATAATATTTTTTTCTTTTTCTATTATTAGAGTTTATTATTTATACTTAGAGCTTATCTCTTAAGTACGTCTAAAGTTATTAGCTTATCTATATAAATTATTTTATAGGTAATTTCTAGTTTAAGTCTTTTATAAAATTAAGATATTAAGGATAGTTTATTTTATTTTATATTTATAGATAACTATTTAAATATAGATATATAATTAAGTACTATCTTTTTCTATTTAAGCTTCTAGAGTCTTTTAGTAGATTATTATTAGATATTCTTATCTCTAAATACTTTTTTAAGTTTTTAGGTAAAGTAGTTAAAGTTACTAAAGATTAGAACTATTTTTAGTTTTTATATTCTAGGTATAAATATTTTATAGTCTATTTAATATAGTTTAAACTACTTTATTATTTTATTCTTAAGATATATAGCTATATAGACTACTTTTTTTTCCTTAGTATTAAAGTATACTACTTATATATCTAAATATAGTATAGTATTAGCTAAAAAGGGTTTTAGTTTATTCTAAGTTTTATTAAACTTTTCTATAGTTAAGAGCTTTAGTAGTTTTTTAGTTACGCTTAACTAAAGCTAATAAATAAGTATTAATTATTCTTACTACTTACCTAGCACTACTTTAAGTTATACTTTATTTTATTTAAAGCTATTTTTTAAAACCTTATTTTATACTATTAAGGTCTAGATAGCTTTTTTTATTTATTAGTAATTTATATTATCTAATAAATATACTAATAGAGCTACTACTCCTTTAGGTTATTATTTTAGTACTATTATTTAGCTTAAACTATATACTACTTATGCTTTACTCTTCTAATACTTAATTATTAAACTATTTGGGTCCTACTTAAGCTTTAAAGTAGGATACTAGGTAGTATATAAAGAGAGTAAATAAAAGTATAATATTATAAGATAATAGTAAAGTATATAACTATTAATAAGTATAATATAATAGATTCTAAATAGTAGATATTAAAAGTAGAGTAGCTCTTTAGTTAAAAAATTAAATTAATAATAAAGACTATCTAAAAAGTATAATATATACTTACTATATACTAATAAAATTATTAAGCTCTATATCTCTATAGTAATAAAGTTATAGAAATAGCTCTATATCTCTATAGTTATAGAGCTATAGAGACGTTATATAACTTCTTTATTATATATCTATATTATAGTCTACTTTAGGTCTAAAATTCTAGTCTTTATCTATATTATACTACTTATAGTTACTATTAAAACTATACTTACTATAAGTGCTAAAAGTAATTCTATAAAGTATAGCTATAATAAAATTCTATAAAAAAAGCTATATACCTACTCTTTACTTAGTATAGTTAGAATTAGAAAAAGCTACTTTAATAAATTATTATAAATTTAAAATTTCTTAAAAACCTATATAATAATATTTACTTAAACTAGATACTAACCCTATTTAAATTATTAGATATATATAGTTTTAACTTTAATACTAAAAAGTAGGCTATTAATTCTATACTCTACTTATATAAAATAACTAAAAAGGTAAAAGAATACTTTAGCGTAAAATTTTACTAAATACTATATACGCCTCTTTATAGTAATTTAGTATATAAGTTTAATAATACGCTTAGTAATAAACACTATATTTCTATAAAACTAAAAACTTTATAAATAGAAACCTTATAATAGATTAAGAAAGTTAATAATTTTTCTTCTACTATAATATAGTATTTTATTATCTAAATTTATAATAAGCTTAATACTATAAGTATTATAATTTTTAAATAAAGTAGAATACTAAATAAATCCTTTTTATTAGTAGAAAAACTTTATCTTTTAAACTTAAAGAAAAGTAACCTAGATATAGGAATAGAAATTATATATACGCTCTATAAGTACTCTTATAATGCTATTAATAAGCTAAAAAAAATAAAGTAGAAAGAATTTAATAAAAAGCTTAAAATAAATAATAAAGAGATTAAGTAGCTATTAGAAGTAATTAATATTAACTAAAATACTTTAGGCGTAAAGCTTAACTCTATAGTAGGTATATCTATACTTAAAAACTTAAAAAAGCTAGCTTATAAAAAGTTTTATAGGTAGTAAAATAAATTTATATCTTAGGCTAAAAGTAATATTATAGTAGTCCTACTTAGTAAATACTATATCTTAGGTAATATTATTTTTTTTTATACACTATAAGAAATAAAAGATAAAGTACGTAATATATACTATAATTCTTTTAGATACCTTTTTAACTATAGAGAAAGAACTAAAAATAATATAATAAAATATATTATAGTTTACTACTATAACTAAACTAAAGGTTCTCTAATTAACTATATAAAGATAGCTAATAACGTCTCTCTTATTAAGTAGCTATTTACTCTAATTAGTTTTAACTAATTATTGCTTAATAAAGTACTATTTATTAAATTAAAAAATCTTAATTAGATTTTTAATATTAAGAGATAGTAGTATATTAGATATTCTCTAGATATATAACTAGCCTACTTTAATCCTTTACTAAAAAGTTATTTTTATAAAAAGAAAGTTATAGTAAAAGAGATATATAAGTAAAATATAATAATACTAATAGACTTATAAAAAATAGTCTAAAATTTATTAAATTTTTTAGAATACTTAATCTCTTTATAGGTAGTTTTTAAAGCTATTATTACTTATAGATTTAGAATACTAAAAGTAGAAAAAAAAGACTTAAAGTTAAATAAAATAAAGCTAATAATAAAAGTAATAATATTTAGCTATATAGTATAGAAAGATAGTTATATTTTAAATAGAAAGGCACTTAAGAAAGTAAAAAGAGATAAGGATAAAAAATAATAGGTATCTATTAAGCACTTATATAAACCTATACTTAAACTATATACTTATACTATATATTACTAGTTTATTAGTCTCCTTTTAGTTCTATCTTTATATTTTAGGCGTAAATAGGTAGTTAAAGTAGTCTCTACGCCTTTATTTTTTATTAGTTATATATATAAAAAAGTAGTATAGTATAGTTTACTATATACGTAATCTAATCTACTCTATAGATATTTAAACTCTATTTTTTAAGTAACTATTAATTTATCTATAGTTAGAAGAGGTAGTATAAATAACTTATAAACTATTTAACTTACTTTAATTACCTACTTTTTTAGAGTTAGTCTAGCCTTATTTTTTTAGTAAGCTATAGTTATATATTACTTATACTATAAAACTTCTTTTATTAGTTTACTTATTACTACCTTTTTAGCTATAAAAAGAAATATATATAAAAGCTTTTTTAGCTATAGGTTAATAGTTAGTTAGTTAATTAACTTTCTTATTATAAATTAGCTTACCTATTAACTAAAACTATTTTTTTTTATATTTTACTTTCTTTCTAAAATACTACTTTTATACTATTAAAGCTCTACTAGTAAAATAGCTAACGCTATAAAAAGTATTTTTATATAACTATAACTTCTACTACTTTAAAAAGTAAAAGAAGCTACTTAATATATTATTAATATAGCGTAAGTAATTTAGACTAGAACTTAGATCTAATTTTAAAGCTTACTAGAAGTAATTAATAAGACTAGTTTATAAAAGTAAATAGTAGATTTAGAATTCTAGCTAAAGTACTAAGGCTAACTATATATATATAAATGTATAATATATAACTTAGTTAACTTTTAAAAAAATAAGCCTAAAAATAGCTAAATAGAGCTATTATTTATATAGTTAAAATGCTTTTAAAGTATATAAAAAAAATTATTATTAGCTTTACTACTATAGCTAATACGTACTAGTCTTAGTTATATAAAAAGGCCTATCTAATAAAGACGTACCCTCTACTAATATAGTAGATTTTAGTAAACTTACTAAAAGCTACCTAAAAAATAAAGGTATAGTAAATATATACTTATATAAAAGTAGAAATTTTAAAATAAAGCTTAATTAGTAAAATAAAGCTTATATAAAATTTATTTAAAATACTAAAGTAGACTTTAGTAAAAAAGACTTAGACCTAAAAAAGATATTACTTCTATATATAAAAAAAAATAATAGAAAAGGCTACTTAGCGTAGAAATATAAAAAAAAAACCTATAAAAATTATATCTATAGTATAGAATTATAGGTAATTATTCTAGTAACTATAGCTTACTATTTTATATATTACTACTAACTATATAAAAATAAAAGAATATAAAGTACCTAAAAATACGTACTTAATAAAAAAGAATTCTCTTTATTTAATTTCTTCTTTCTTAAAAAAGTTTTCTATTTAAGAGTTCTAGATAACTTTAGTATAGATAATAATAAATTCTTTTATAACTCTAACTATAATAAAGTTTCTAGGTATCTTAGAAACTTTAAAAAGCTAGATATTAATACTAAAAACTTACTAATATAAGACTTTTTCTTTTCTAGTATAACTTAGAAGTACTATTATAAGTCTAAAATAAATAAAAATAAGCTTTACTAAAAAGTTACTTATTTAAGTTTTATAAATTCTTATATTTTTTATAATACTAGTAAAAATAAAGAGAATAAGTATAAACCTATCTTTAGCTCTAATAAAAGCTAATACTAGCCTAAAGTAGCTATATCTTTAAAATACTTACTAGTATAAAGTAGAGTTTATCTAATATTTAAAGTAAATACTAAAAAGCTAATTAAGTATATAACTATATATATATATATAAAAGTAGAATAGCGTTTCTTTTTAGATACCTTTAGCTACTACTTTTAAAGGTATTTCTACTTTACTTTACCTCTACTATAACGCTGCTTTAATTGTAGCTCTATTTACTTATTCTATAAAGGTTTTAATTTTATACCTCTCTATTCTTACTTTTTTTTATAAGTATATACCTACTCTCTTTTATTTAACTATAGTATAACGTAGCTTTTAAACCTATCTAGTAGCTAGCGCTTATTTAAAAAGCTACTATACCTACGCTACTTTACTTTTAGATAATTTAAGTAACTCTAATATTTTTTTACTATTACTTTAGTTATTTAATTAACTTTTCTTTTACCTCTACTTTAAAGTAAAATTTATAGAACTAGAGAGTAGATATATAAATATATATAGTATAAGTACTTTAAAGCTAGCTTCTACTACTAGAATAGTAAAAAAAAGGTCTTCTATTATACTTTTTAACTATATTTTTATATATAAGTTACGCCTATAGCTTTTAAAGTTTTTTATACGCTTTAAGTTAAGCTCTAGTATAGATTTAGACTTAGAATTATATTCTAATTCTAATTTTAATTCTAATATTTACTTAGATTTAGATATAAACTCTAATAAGCTATTAAACTTAAATACTAAAGAAGATACTAATAATAGCTTAGATAATAAAAAATTAGACTATAAAGTAAAAAAGATTTTAGAAGCTATTATCTACTATAAAAATAAAAGTATAGTAAAGCCTAAATATATACCTTAAACTAAAAAGCTATAGTAAAAGAAAAAGGAATTTTAGTAAAAGTATAGCTATAAGCTAGAAAAAAAGATAGGAATATCTCCTAAAAATTAGCTATATACTTATAACTTAGCTATATTTAAAGTATACTTTAAATAGTAAATAATAAAGTTTTAAATTATAAAAAAGAGTGCTATAGAAGTATACTAAAAATAGACTTATATATACTATTATAACGTTATAGGCCGTATAATAAGTAATAACGTTCTAAAAGATATTTATAATATATATTATACTTTAGTAATTAGTAGCTATATTACTATACTAATAGCTAGAAGTAGATCCTATACTTAGGACTTAATAAGTTAAAAAAAAAGAAGTATACTATATATATTTAAAACCTTTATATAATTTTCTACGCTCTATAAGTTAATAATACTAAAGCTCTCTATAGCTTTATTAGAGCCTAAATTTTACTTCTTCTTCTTCTTAGTACTACTACTAGTACGTATCCTAGTACACTTATAGAAAGTATAAGTAATAAAAGTAGTAATAAAGCGCTTTAGTTTAAAAATATTAAGCTTATAAAAGTTTATAGTATTATAAATTTAAGTTAGAGTACTTTTATAGTAAATATAAATTTAAAGAATATAAAAAATAAAGAATAGAATAGTATACTATAGGTTATATTTTATAGACTACTTTTCTATTACTAATATATTTTTAGAAAGAAGTTTATATTTTAGCTAAAGAGACTTTTTACGTTCTACGTTATATTATATATACTAAGTATTAGTACTAGCTAAGATATATTCTACGCTAACTTTATAGATATTTAATAAATTTATAACTTTAAAATTCTAGTAGAGTATAACGTACTATATATTAAATAGAAAAAAGAGGTACTAAATAAGCTTTTTTTTTATAACGTAATAAATAGAGTTAAAGGTAATTATATTTAAAGAAATAAAACCTTTTTATACGTAAAATACTATAATATATTTATATATTTAAGCTAAATTATAGAGTTTAAAAGCTCTCTAGAGCTATATAGTTTTTAGTAGGCTTTTAAAAATAATATTAATAGTAGGTAGCTCTTAATAAAACTTTCTAAGCTATTTTAAAAGCTAACTACCTATTAGGTATTCTTAGTTTAGTAGAATATAATTAGGCTATAAGCTATCTTAGAAGTATATATAAAAAGTATTATACGTTAACGTATATTATATATAACTTTTAGGTAATTTATTTTAGAATACTTTTTAAAGAAGAACTAATCTAGTTTATTATAAGTATAGGCCTATTATAAGATTGCTACGCACTAACTAAACTTAATAATAACTAGTAAAAGTAGGTATATAATAATCCTATTCTTATTACGCTTTATAAAAAGTAGAAAAAGTATAAAAAAATACTTTAGAATAAAGGCTTCTATCTACTTACTACTAGTAAAGGGACCTACCTATATAATAAGTATAAGAAAAAAAACTAAAAGTACGCTAGTACCTATTAGTAACTTTACTAAATTTAACTAAATAAAGTAATTTATAAATTCTATAATTTAATTAATATAATTAAGATTATATAGTAGCTTAGTAGAAAGCTTATAACTAAAGTACTAATACTACTAATAGTAGAGTTTAAGCTAAAAAGCTAGGATACTATTATTAGTATACTCTTTAAGCTATTTAGAGATAATAGAGAGTACTTAATATTTACTTATACGCTAATATAGTTATATTAGTAGTAAGAGATATATTAGCCTAAAGCCTTATAGTAAAAAAATTAGAAGTTTATAAAGTATAATAGTAGTGCGCCTCTTACTAAAAAGTATAAAGTAGATATAGTTTACGCTAAAAAGTAATTTTATTTTTATAATAGTAATTTTATTTAATAAGAGCTTAATTCTAATAATAGTAATACTAAAGAGATAGAGACCTATAACTTATACTTAATTATACTACCCTATCTAATATACTTAATATATATTAGTAGCTAGTTTTTATATAAGAGACGTATAAAATATATCCTATAAAAAAATGTTTTAAAAAAGTATATAGTAAGATACTTTTACTAACTAGAGTATTAGAATAGATTTTAATATTATTATCCCTAATATACTATTATACTAGATAATATATTATATTTTAAAAAGTATACGTTAGATATATATAGCGTAGTTTATTAATATAGGTAGAATATTAAATATATTATTATAGAGTTAGTAGAGTACTAAAAGATTTAAGAAATTAGAAACTAACGTTACTACTATAATAAAATAGTTAGGCTAATTCTAAAAAATACGTATATAGTAAAAGTAGAAATATTTTACTTAATCTTAAAAAAAAAAACTAGTTAGATAGGCTACTAGAGCGCTAAAATATTTATTAAGTAGGTCTCTCTACTACTAATTACTACGTAAAAAGTAATAAAATACTTTATATACTATATTCTATTTCTATATTTAATATAGCCTAGTATTTCTATAAAGAAATACGTTACTATATATATATTATTCTTTATAGAAGAAATTACTATAAATAATTACTTTAAAAGACGGTAGGCCCTTTAGTCTAAATACCTATTAAGTAAGATTATAAAGCAGCTTTATAAGTTCTAGAGATTTAAAAAAAGATAAAATCTAGTATAGAAATAGTAGTTAACTATATTTATACTCTATTTAATTATAAAGGTAAAGTAAAGTATTATAAGCGCTTTTAGTACTAATAAAAACTTTTTACTTACCTTTTAAAAGTTATATAAATAAGGTTACTAGTACTATATTATAAAAATATTATATTATATTTTTAAGAATTAGCTCTAGCCTAAAGAAATATAGCCTTTATAGGGCTTAAAAGTACTATATTATAAAGTTATATAGGTTATTAGAAAAAAGATACTAAACGTACTAGTTAACTTAGTAATAACTTTTAATAGGTACTTAACCTACTAATATAATTATATAAATAGCTATTACTTTTTAGTAGTTTATTTAGATTTCTATAAACTACGTTTTAGCTTCTACTTTAAGTTATAATATAGCTTTTTAGTATAAGTTTAGTATATATTAGAGCGCTTATATAAGCTTTTATAGGCTAGTACTAATAGACTTATAGTAAATAGTTTACTCTATTTAATACTAAAACTACCTACTAGTATTATTAGCTTACTAGTTATAAATACTTATATTCCTCTATTCTAGTATTATTTTTAGTCTCTTTATACTTAAGCCTACTATATTTTATTATCTATCTACTATTTTACTAGTATCTATATTACTCTACTATCTTATATAACTATTAATTAAAGTAGAAAGTAGATAGAATTACCTACTAAGATACTAGCTAGTACGTAACTACGCCTATTTACTAAGTTTTCTTAGCTTTCTAAGCTATATTTATAAAGGCTCTTTATACTACTCTAACTTTTATTATATCTACGCCTACTATTAAAGGTTTACTTATAATTCTATATACTATTTAAAAAACTACTTCTCTCTTTTTAGCCTCTATAGCTACTATTTTTTTTTTATCTACTAGTACTTTTTACTACGTTCTTCTTAATAAATAAAAGTAAACTAAGATAAGCTATAATAAATATAAGTTAAAAAAATAGAAATACTAAAAAAAACTAAGATAGAATACTTATTACTACTATATTCTCTATAATATTAAGTATTTTACTACTTAACTATATAAAAAAAGTTTCTATAGTAGTATTAAAAGCTTAAGTAATTACTTAGCTTTACTTAAGTTACTTATTAAAAGCCTACTTCCTAAAGCTAATATCTCTAATTTAGAAGAAATACGCTAGTTAGGTATTTCTCTAAGTATCTCTTTACTAAACTTAGCTAATAGTAGCCCTAATAATAGTAATTAAAAGAGTAGCGCTAGAACTACTTCTAACTTTATTTTAGATACTAATACTTTAGAGCCTAATAAAGATAAGCTACTATTTTTTAAATTACTACTAAATTAGTAAAGTTAGGTTTAGTATATTAGACTATTAAGTTTATTATCTTTCTACTTTAAGTTACGCTCTATTTATAGTTAAGAGACTTCTTAAAAGTTTATCTTTTTTAGCTAAAATCTTATAGACGTAAGTATAAGACTTAGAAATAATAATAGTAGCCTATATACTTTCTTAACTTCTAGAAGTACTATAGTATTAACTACTACTACTATTTTTTTAGCTTATACTAGAGTAGGTAGTGTAACTACACTAAAAGTACCTACTTTTAACTTACTAATAGAAGCTTACTTTACCTATATTAACTCTAACTTTTTTATACTTTATAAAGCTTTATTCTATATTATATATAATAAATAGCTTATAAATAAGTCTAGTATAGATCCTACCTAGTTATATAGTTTTCTCTATATACTACTACTTACTTATTATATTATATAAATAACTATACCTAAAAAAGAGAAAAAGTAGTAGTAGTATATTTAAACTTTACTCTTTATTATAATTTTTATATCTAATATTATAGCTATATAAGCTCTATTACTAGTTACTATTTATCTATATAATATAAACTATTAGGACGCTTACTAAACTTTTATAAGAATAACTATATAAATTATATTTACTATTAGCCTATATTAGAAAAATATTAATAGTATATAGACGCTACTAGTAAAAGAATTAAAAAAGCGCTTATAGTAAATACTATACGCCTTTAAATAGATATAAGTCTTATTATATAATTATCTAAGTACTATAGACTAGTTTAGATTTAAAGTTAACTATCTAAATACGTAGATTTTTACCTCTTTTTAATACTACCTACCTAACTATTATAGTTAGTTTAACTATATAACTATATATTTAAGCTCTACTTATTAAGCTTTAAAAAGTATAAAATTAAGTACTACTAAAAAGCTTTATACTAGACTACTTTTACTAGCCTTTAATATAAAGTAAGATTTAGAGTAGTAGTAGACTAATCTCCTTTTATACTTATATATAGACGCCTTTAAAACTTTACTACTAGCTTTTTACTACTTAATTTTTTTTTTTATATACGTTATATTACTATACTATAATTATACTTTATAGAGCTACTTTACTAAAACGTATAATCTTACTCTTATATAAGCGCTTTAATTTTCCTAATACTATACTTATTAAGATAGTAGATTTTTACTCTAATTTAAGTAAAATACTAGTATAAATTCTCTTTAGATTAGATAATATACGTAAGCTTAACTTAATTTTTTAGTAGAATAGTTTCTACGCTTTATTATTAAGCTCTATACTTATACTTAATATTATCTATATATAATATATAGGTATTATATTAAAAAGCGTTACTAATAATAATAATAGTAAAGTCCCTAAATCTTATATCCTACTTACCTAACTTATAGATTTAGCCTATAAATATAAAGGAAATACGTATATACTAAGGATAGTTAAAAAGTTAATCTTTATAGTTCCTAAACTCTACTTTATAGCTAATTCTATAATCTAAAATATAATTCTTTCTACTACTACTACTTTCTCTTTTTTTTCCTTTTCTATAATAGCGACCCCTAACGTACCTATAATCTTTACTACTATAATCTTATTTTTTATACTTCTCCTTAAAACGTATTTTTAAAAATAGTAACCCTAATAATAACCTACTTAAAATCTCTATTAATAATACTACCTACTTCTATACTACCTATAATATAACTTTTACTAAATAACCTACTACTATAACTTTTAGTACTTTTTTTTTAGCTAATAGCTGCTTTAAACGTAAAGCTTAATATACCTTTTTTTTATACCTTATTAGCTTTTTAAAACTTAGTATAATATTTTCTATTTAAATAGTAATATTACTTTACTAGCTCTTTAATATCTTTTATATATTTTAAAAGCTCTTAGATCTATAATTCTAGCTAGTTATATAGTATTACTAATAGATTTCTATTATCTAAGGTAGTATTAATATAAGTTAGAGCTTACTTAATACGTCTAATTTCCCTAAAAAGAATATAAACACTACTATAGCTACTAGAAATTAGAACTTAGATTATAGTATATAAGAATTTTATTATAATAACCTACTTTAGTAAAAGGGGACTAATAGAGCCTAGTATATTAACTACTTACTATATATTATATAAAGCTAAACTCTTTATAGTTCTTCTTATCTAATATATATAAGGCTAGTAGTTAAAAAGTTTAGTTAGCTTAAAATTACCTTATATAGAAGGGTTTTAAAATCTATTAAATACAGTAGTAGTCTTTTAAAACCTTAACTAGCTAGAAGTATTTCTATAAAGTCTAATAGGGCTAGAAAGTTATTTCTTTATATAAAAAAGCTTTTATTTATATAAACTATTTTTTTAAAATTTAGTTATTATAAAAAAATATTATAATATATAATAACTAATTATATAAATAGAGATTTAAAGTATATTACTTAACTAAAGAATTAACTTTTATATTTTTTCTAACTTTATATATTATATTTTAAAATACGTATTAATATATTACTTATTAGAGACTTTCTTTTTTATTATTTTGCTATATAGATTAACTAGATAGCTAGATATAAGGCGTAAGGTACTTATAAAAAATTAGCTTAAAAAAGTACGTATAAAAATAGGTTTATAAAGAAACCTTTTTAGATATAGAATTAAAACCTCTACTATACTTAATAAAAATGCGTATATATATATATAATATAAAATTGTTAGTTAAAATTAGATAAGGGGGGTAGGTTTTAAATCTACTTCTCTTTACTTAAAGTTACTTATCTTTAATAAAATCTACTTTAGTGCAACTTAAATTATAGAGATTACTTTAAACGCTTAACTACTACGCTACTACCTCTCCCCTTAATATATTATTAAGTTAATAATTCTTTAAAGAAGAGATAATATTAAGCTATAAGCTATATTAACCTATACTAGCTTAGACTAGTATATACTAAGGTAGACTAGTATATAGTATAAGTAGTAGTTCTAAGTAAGAGCTAGGGGAACTAGCAATTACTCTTCGTTACTATATAAGCCTATAGTTTACTTTTCTATCTACTTTCTTTACTTAATAACTTAAGCTTAGTACTTTTAATAAGTATTCTTTTAGATCTATAATTATATTTATAATATATAATAACTTTTAACGTACTAAAAGTTAATATACCTATTATTTATCTTAGTATACTAGGTATCTTACTATGTAGGGAGGCACGTTAGTAAGATATTAGAGCTTAGAAAATATATTAGTTACTCTACGTCTAGGATAATATAATAGGTAATAGATAAGAGTAGAGCATAATCTAGATAATAATTATACAATTATGCTACTAGTAGGGTATAACCTATAATAGAGGCTAAGTATATAGCTATATTACTTTCCTAATAGAGTTCTGCTTATAGGATAGATGCCTAAGATTAATTAATAGTATAGCCTAGCTAAAAGTTATAAAATTCAACTTTACTATAAGTAGAATATATAGGTTTAATTAGCAAAGGCGCTATTAGGAATTATCGCCTATACATATAGAAGTCACTATAACGACCTCGTCTGTCACACGCCTGACCTAGTACCTTATCGGAACGGATACTTGCTTCTAATAAATGTATATTTGCTTTTTTAGCAGAAATACTCCCTAAGTACTCGATTGGATTCTAAGGTCTCTCTAATACGAATCCGAGGTGCCTACGCGCCAAAAAGGAATTCTCGGATGAGGGGTAACCTTTATATATAGTCTATGAGGTTTCCTTAGCTAGCTAGGTAGTTTTGTTTGTCCTTTCGTAAAATCGACCTATAGGGGCTGAATCACGATTGTTCCCTAGCTGCCTTCCTGATGTGAATTCATTCGTGTCGGTAACGCAGCCGTACTGGAGGTGGTTCGCGCCTGAGTCGTTACAGTCACCAGTAAGATGTTTGTATCAATTAATCCAACCCAAGCTTAGATTCGGATACTATTTTTCAAAAGCACAAAGATACGTCATGCAAGAAACATCATTAATGGTCTGAGAGGCGACAATACCATTGAGTGGAGCCCAAGGCTGCTGCGTGTTCAGTGCCAGCATAATCTTAGCGTATATACTTGATGGTTTTTAAATTTCCGAGAGCCCCAAATCACGAGGGGCAGTAAGCCAGTAAATTTCAAGGCTTTCTACACAAGATCATTGATTAAGAGCTATAGTAATCAGTGCCTCGGATTAGCACGCAGTTAAACGACTGCGCAAGCTATAGAACTATATCTCTCTACGCTAGGTTACTATTGTGTCTTTCCCCTTACTATTTCGCAACGGAGATTGATCACGCAGAAATGCTGTGATCTCTTTTGGGCCATAAGCGAATTTACACCCAGTTCCTATGCTACCGGTAGGTTACTAGTGCTCTCTGACACATTACGGATATCGCAACCGGTCTTCTCCACCGTTCCATCCAACACACTTTTCAGCCACCTCAACGCCCTCAGTCTCCCATTTTCAGTCTCATTAAGGTGTCCACCTAACTCATTCCGCTCGTATCTAACATCGACCTCGATCCCGCACCACCTCTTCACTAACGCGTCCGAATCGCTCACAGGCGAAACCTCATCGTTGATTGCCTTGTACACAAACACTGGCATTTGCGGAAACCCATGATATCCTTGCCACTTATTAGATCTCGAGATCTTTTCAAGAATGGGCCCCCGTAGATCCTGCAACCCGCCAATAAAGTACTCCCCAATATCCTGACCCGCATAGGCCAGGATCGTTTCAGCAACGTTGTAATGCATCGCCGCTAGAAATGCTGTCGCATTGTAAGGTCCGCTAGTCTTAAGCCTCGAGACAAGATACTCGCGCGCCTCCGCATCTTGCGATGTGCACCCAATATAAATAACAGGAATTAACCCAGCAAACAGCGTCCCTGAAAGCAGGAGTCCTTTCGTAGTATTTGGCACCAACCCGCCAATCGCCATTCCTTCAAAGTGCATCTCAGGCGCGTATTGTTCTTGCAACTCTGACGCCCAGCTGCTCGCTATGGAACCCCCTGAGTATCCCCACATCGCATATTTGGTCGGGACTTCCTTTGGGAGTATACCAGAGTTTAATGTCGCGCGGATGGAATCGAGGGTTGCGTGGCCTGTTTGAACCCCAAGACCGAAGGATGCTTGGGGGCCTTCCTGATTGGGGATATTAACGTACCACCCATTACTTAAACCGAAGGCGTAGTCCTCGGCCACTGGCGGGCCGCTGCCAAGAATAGAGCCGGACGCCGACCCATAGATCATGATACTAGGCGCAGAGTCGGGATTGGCAGTGTCGTATGCAGTTTGGATCGATAGAAGGGAATTGTGCGTGTCGTTTATGGAAGCAGCAGTGGGGACATTCCGTAGAGGAGCCAGAACGGTAGTGAGGGCCCAAGAGGGTTGGTATCTAGAGTTGGTCGTGCGGTATAGGATGTTATCTATTTTCGGGGTCAGAAATTTGCCCCGTCCAAGTACTAATATAAGGATGTGATATGTTTTCTTACAGGCATTTGAGGTGTACGGGACTACGGCGGTGATATTCCCAGGGGCGGTGCGGATGCGAAGAACTGTTCCTGGGACGGTTTTTTCCCAGTTGGGCGGCGGATTGTAGAATGGATCTTGACTGGGTAGAAGAGGAACAAATGTTTCGTTCGTACTTGCTTCTTCCGAGCATAACATTGCTTTACATGATCCTAACAAAACTAGCGACCAAAGGCCAATGGAACATGTGATGAACCGCATCTTAACTATGATTTTACTGCGAGTATTAGCAGCTATGGTTGTCAGAAAAAGATAGAGAAGTGTGATGTTCAGCATTGGGTCATTTTGGGGTTTATATATTGACTCGCTCTGAGGGCTGCAACGGGTGACACAATCGGGATTGGTATGTCCATGTCCGATCTCGGGACACAGTTTCGTCTTCATGATAAACGTTGAAACGAAGTCGACAATTTTGTTGGGGAGTTATTGGTTGTTATTCATTTGAATTTTCAACCTTGATGAAGCTGAATAATCTATTCCGAGAATCCAGATCTCGAGTAATCGGAAAATTCGTTGAGGGTCAACCAAAACATCAATCGAGATGCTGCACGCTGCTTTGGGACAAAACTCAAAGTTTCCGAAGACTTTTCTTTGCTGTTACCTTTCCATTGGCGTACGTACGTCATGTAATTCCCTGTTCTCTGAGTACTACGCCGTCTCACGGCCTTCACCGATCGACGGTTGGAAAGTAGGAGTATAGTTATCTCGGACATTAGTTCCCGCTGCAAGGCAGTCCGTGCGGATTACCGAACGCCGCGCCGGAGCCATGGCTTTTGCGTCCATGTTGTGTTGTTAAAATTACCCGTGGAGCGATTAAAAATGGGACAGTAATATTCGGCAATCGGCATTCAATTCAAACACGACTGATGAATGACCGTGAACTTTATTCTTCCTCGCGAATAAGAGTTGACACGGAACCTACACTGACGTAGCCGAATAAGCTAAACCATTTTGTCTCTAAGCGAAGACACATCTCGGGATAGGGAACGCGCATGGACGCGTAACGCGCACCCCAACAAACCTAAGGTGCCATCCAAAATATTAGTATTTCTCACACAAAACAGATAATTAGTTGGGGGAATTTTAGTTAAAGCTTGTAAAATTGATATATTTAGTGTGTATACTATTAGCTTTACTAATATTAATTTAGGAGGGCTATTATGCGCCCTTAACGATTAGAGCGCGTAGAAGGCCCTTAGGCACCACCCCTATCCTTAGGCCTTTACGCTACTTTATATATGTATAATTTTTGCCTAATTTTTAGAGTAGAGGCCTTTTAGATTCTTCTCTCTACTATATAGGCGTTGCGAATACATTTAAAAAACGTGTTATTTTAGAAACCTAGATAAATTATAACTAAAATTATAGATGCGTTTATCTTAAGTTATTCTAAGGGACTTATAGAGCTAATAGGATTAGAAGAGAGCGTAACTATCCAATTTATTTATAAGATAATTTAAGACTTTTTCCTTAAGGAAGATGGTATATAATATATCTAAGAAACGCTAAGTTAATTACTTCTAGGCTATAGGTATAACTCGCCTAAGTAATGCTATTTTAACTATATCTTATTAATTAAAGAATTACTATTAAATAACTCCTTATAGGTTAAACGTAAAAAAATTAGCTAGTTACTATTTATTAAATACGCGCTATCTAATATCCTCTATTATGCGAATGCTGTAGAAGCTAATAACACTTTATAAATACCTTTTTTTAGAGAATTCTAAGTCTAGCCCTAGATACGCTTAGGACACTTTTTTAATATATCTAAATACTTATACAACTTAAGCTTACTTTACGTCCTATTAGATTAAAATCTAAAATGGCTAATTATAGCAATAATATAGAGTAACTCCTAAGTTAATACTAATAGAGAGTACTAGAATATAAAAATTATAATACTCTTATTACTCTCTTAATAATTTACTATACTAATAGTATCCTTAGCTATATTAATACACCTAGACACTTTTTAGAGAAACTTAAAATTAATAATCTAATTAATACCTACTACACTTTCCTTTATTTTTAAAAGTTTTTAGCTATATTAGTACTATCTATATTCTTTAGACGTAGTACTAAGTTAGAGACTATAGCTTTACTTCGCTCTAATAGATTTAGCCTAGATATTAATATACCTATAGTAGTACTACGTACCCTACTATCCTATACTATATACCTTAGGTATAAAAAACCTATTAAATTTATTCTAGATAAATATAAAGTAGACTCTAATTATAAAATTAGTTTCTCTAACTAGTTCTAGCGTATATCTCTATAGAATACCTATTATTAGAAGACTTTAGAAGATCTAGGCTAGAAATAGTAAGGTTATAATAAGAATATACGCTCCTTAGTTATACTACTTTATACTAGTTCTTTTATATTAATACTAAGGCTAATATTATATAATCTAACAATATCTAGCGTTTCTTAAAGATAATTATTTATCCTAATAGCTATATAGTATAAGTGTAGATTATAAAATTAAAGATACTATATTCTCTCTAAAGCCTCCTCTTAAGAACTAGTAACGTAGCACTCTCTTTTTTTCTTTAGCTTTTTTACTATAATAGTTTCTAGTAAAGTAATTTTTTCTATTATAATTATAGTGCGTAAGATTCTTTTTTCTTTTATTTTTAAATATTACTTTACTTTTATAATCTTTAATATAATAACTTTTTTTTATAGTTAAAATACTTTAAATTTTTTTTTTAAGTTTATTATCTTTATTAGCGTTAAGTATTATAGAGATATTATAATTATAATTATAATTATTTTATTTCTATAACGTTTTTTTCTTTTTTTAATACTTTAGCTTATTATTTATACTTTATTAAGGACCTACCTTAGCCTAAAAAAGTTATAACTTACTAAAGTTAACGTAGGTAGAGTAATAGAAGTATAATAATAATAGAGCTAAGTTAGGTTAGTAACTATTAATAAGTATAACACTATATAGATTGTAATTAGTAGATATTAAGAGTAAAGTAACTCTTTTAGTTAAAAGATTAAATTAATAATAAGGACTATCTAATAAGTGTAATATCTACTATATATTAATAAATATCCTAGCTCTATAGTTATAGAGCTATAGAGACGTTATATAACCTCCTATTACGTACTTATATTATAGTTTACTTCTAGTTTAAGATTCTAGTTTTTATCCCTATTCTACTACTTATAGTAATTATTATAATTATATTTCTTATAAGTGCTAAGAGTTAAACTATAAGGCATAGCTATAATATACTTAAAGCTTAAACTTTAAGTATATCTAGTATTATTAGTTTATTTATTTAGATTATTTTATAAGTAATTTTAGATTTAAGTCTTTTGTAGAATTATAATATTAGAAAAGGTTTATTTTATTCTATATATATAGCTAATTATTTAAATAATAATATATAATTAAGTATAGCTTTATTTTACTTAAGTCTTTAGAGTTTCTTAATAAATTATTATTAAATATTCTTATTTTTAAATACTTCTCTAAGTTTTTTAATAAAATAGTAATATTACTTTTATAAATAGTTAAGATCTCCTTTTAAGTAGTCTATACTAAAGTATACTAGATAAGTAACTTATACTAAGTTTTTACTAAAAATTAAAATAAAATATTTATTTTACGTACTACAGCCCTACCTAATAAATTAGGTAAGTTAGCTAAAAGTTTAAATACCTTAAGTACTTACTAAAGAATAATAGTCTAATAATAGTTACTATAAACTACTAATATTAACTTAGAAAAGATACCTCTAGCTTTAAAACTAGCTATTTCTAAGCTTAAGTAGAATTATAAGTTCTTCTATAAATAGTAATATTAATAGTGTACCTAATACGTATATAATAAAGTAAGTATCTATTATTATATAATAGACTCTACTAATACTATATCTTCTATTTAGTACTATATATAGAAAGTTAGATATACTAGTAAGTTACTTTACTAAAGATATTTTAAAAAATATATAAAATATAAATATATATAGAACTAAAAGGACCGTTTAGAAGAGTCTATTTCTTATCCTAACTATAATTAACCCTAGCTTACTAGGATTATTATAGCTATTAAAAAGAATAATAATTTTATTAGTTTATTAAGGAATTTATTAACTTATATTAATAATATAGATAAAAAAATAATAGAAGAGTATCTTAATAGTATATAATATTATAGCTAGTTATATAATTAACGCTAACGTTTAAAAGCTTTAAAAGGATAACTATATACCTATTTTAGCTATAGAGCTTAAGGTAGAGGTATTAAATATAACTAGAAATTAACTAAAAAAATATTTACTTTATCTAATTATTTATTTATTCTATAATAGTAGTTACGGCGTTATATATAAAAGGTAAAGTATAGTATATATAGGCGCTTTTAGTACTAATAAGAACTAAAGTAAAATAGAGCGTTATAAGTAGGTATTATTCTATTAATAGGAATTAGTTTTAAAGTTTTACGTAATTACTAAAATTAGTTTTTTTATAGTTCTAATTCTTTATAGGCTTTTATTTTTAGTTTTTTATAAACTTTTATTTTTAATTTTTTATAAGCTTCTATTCTTAGTTTTTTATAAGTTTCTAACTTTATAGTTTTTACTTTTTATAGTTTTTAGCTCTTTATAGTTTTTAGCTTTTTATAGTTCTTAACCTTTTATAGTTTTTTATTTTAATCCTTTATAGGTTTTTAATTTTTATAGTTTTTAGCCCTTTATAGTTTTCTATTTTAATCTCTTATAGTTTTCTATTTTTACTTATTAAATATTATAATAGCTAATATACAAAATTTTTAGCTTATTATATAAGAAGGTAATAAAAGGCTTTATTACTATACTTATTTAAAGTAGATAGGTATAATACAATATAGAGGAAGTCGTTAAAAAAAGATATTAAAAAAAAAAGTTTTATATAAATTTAAGTAGATAGAATATTTAATACGCTTAATAATAGTACTAATTCTATCCTACTAACTTAAGCTTAACTACTTATCTAAATAAAATTATTCTTATAATAGTTTACCTACTATATATTATCTTCTAGGCTTTTTATTATTAGAATAACTATCTATATCTCTATACTCTTTCTAGTAGTTTAACTACTAATTAAAGCTAGCTATTTTATATAAGTAATAAACGTATAAGAACGCGTAATAGAATAAGCGCTATATAGGTAGAAATAATAAAATAGAAGAGACGTAAAGTAGAAAGATATAGAATAAAAACTAGAATACTAAGTATATAAAAGTAAAAAGTAGTAAGAGATCTTAGTTAACCTTCTAGTTCTACTTAAACTAGTTATTAGTATTATCTAGTACTAGAATAGCGTTATAGAATGTATTAAGGCTAAATTACTTAAATTTTATAGTATCTATTATAGTAGTAGTAGCCCTTCTTCTATACTAAAGAACTTATTAATTAGTAAGTTTAGTATAGTAAAATTATTATTTAGAGGGCTAATAGATTATACTTTAAAGCTAAAGAGGTCTATACTTAAAGTAATACTAAGCTAACTAAATATAATAAATAAGCTATAATTAGATACCTTAAGATTAGGTAAGTAAAATAGAGGAACGTAGTCTATATTAGGTACTATACTCTACTTTAAGTGCGTCTTATACGCTTTATAAAAATTTAGAAATTATAATTTATTAACTTAAATTAGTAATCTAACGTTAAAAGGGTATATATAGTTACTTAGTTAAAGATTATAATATTAGATAATATCTTTTTTTATTATTATTTTTCTTCTATTCTTAGAGTTAGAGATAGAATTAAAAAGTATAGAGTTACTAAAATATTTTTCTCTTATCCTAAAGTAGGAGGTAGATATAGATACTTAATTACTATTGTTAACCTATACGCTAACTATCCTACTAGAATTAATAACTTTTAATAACGCTACTACTATATAATAAGTTAATTTTTTAGTTAATACTTTTAAAAGTTTTCTTATAAGTATAGGATATAGTATTAATAATAAAAAGGTTTAATAAATTTAAGTTTAAGTTTAGTTATAATATAGTTAGAGGTATAAAGTAAAGTTAAGTTCTTTATCTAGTTAGAGGTATTTATTTTTATCTTTCTATTACTTTTATTATAGTAGTTTTTTTAGTAATTATATTAATAGTTTAAGGAGATCTACTAGAGATTTTTTAACTATAGTTAATATATCTTATTCTTTTATTTACTACGCGCTATTCTAATAAAATAGGTCTATTATTCTACCTTTTATAGAGTAAGAGTTAGATAGGTATTAGCTATTACTTACTAGTTAATATATTACTAAGACGGCTAGTATATTATAGCTAGTATATAGAACTATTATTATATAATTTTATCTACTATTTATAGGTTAAGACCCTACTATTAAAGAGGCTAGTACCTTATATCTAGTATATAGAGTTATTATTATTTAAGTTCTATTTATTAATACGTTACTCTAACTTACTTATTTTCTTTTATCTATCTCTATCTATTATATTTTTAAAGTTAGTTTTTTTACTAGTAAACTTATTATATATTATAAAAGCTTAGTTAAGTATAGTATTTTAAATTTTATAGAGCTACTAAGCTTATAACCTATTATAATAAGTAATTATATTTATTAATTATTCTAATAATAGTAGGAGGCTAACGTCTATATATATATATATTAATACTAAGGCCCTTAGCTTTACTACTATACTATAATAGTATACGTTTTAGTAATCTATAATACTTAATAGCCCTTCTATAAAAGTGCTAGTAATACCCCCTAATAAGTACTAGTAATACTTTCTAGTAAGCGCTAGTAATAATAAGTACTAGTAATACTAAAAATTAATTACTAGTAATACTCTTTTATATAAGTATTAGTAATATACTTTAGGTAAGCGCTAGTAATATAATTGAACTATTACTAGTATTAATATAGAGCCTATATTAATATAAGTAATTATTTACTATTATTCTAATAATAGAGGGGAGTTAATACCTATATATATATACTATACTATAATAGTAGGTTTTAGTAACTTATAATACTTAATATAGTAAGTCTATATTACTAGCGCCTATATTACTAGCTCCTAGTAAGCCTATTATTTAAGTAGTGTTTATATACCTTTCTTTTTTTAAAACTAGTAAGAAGGGGTCTATATAAAGTTCTACTTAAGCCTATTCTACTAGGCCCTTTCTAGGTTTAAAGTTTCTATAAAAATTACTTATAAATAGGTATTTAAGTTAACTATAACTAAAACTTATATAAAGAAATAATTTAATTATTATTTATAAAAGTCTATATAGAGATATAATAATTAGATTTATTTCTAATAGTAATTACTAGGTACGTAATTATTATTATTACTTTTTTTAACTATCCTAATTTTAATATCTTTTCTATTTATAATTACTACGTCTAACTAAAAAATTAAGTATATAAGCTTATTTAATTTAATTAGCCTAAACTTATATATTACTTATTTATTATAGTTTTTTTTATTATTTTTTTTACGTAATAATTCGCGCCTTATTCTTTTAATTTTTAGGTTAATAATATTAATAAGCTTACGTATAGTTACTAAAAGTAAGAAGCTACTATTATTTAGGCTTCTCTTAACTACTTCTTTAATAAGTGCTTATATCTAATATAGATTAACTAAGTACACCTACTTTAGAAATAGATTCTACTTATTTTAGACTTTTTTATCTAGCTCTTTTTTATAGCTTAGAAATATTTAGTTAACTATAGATAGTATCTTAGTCTTTTTTTTTAGTATTTACTTTTAGATAACCTTTTTATTATTTATAGTTATATCTATACTATTAATAACACTTAATACGTTACTATTATAATTATCTAATAAGATTAGATTTCTAAAAAATCTTTCTTCCTAGCTAGATAGTATTACTACTCTAGTAGCTTTAATAGGTTCTAGTTTATTAAGGTTATTATTTAATTAAGTAGTTAGGCTTTACTCTATATAACTTCTAGTAGAAAGAGTAGTACTTTCTAATGATACTTTTATACTTTCTAGAAGTTTAGTATTTTTATATAGTAAAATAATTTTATTAGAGTTAATTAATAAATTAGATTATATTTCTATATAAGATTTAAGCTCTAGAAAAGTTTAGATAGGTATATTAATAATTATATTACTAGAAGTAGACTTACTACTAGAAGTTACTAAAGGTTTTTAGAGAATAGCTATCTAGTTTATAGAAATTTTATAATCTAGATTAACTAATTCTATATCTATATTCTATAAGACTATTAATATTAGTAGTATAGCCTCTATATATTAACTAGTATATACGTTAATAGGAATAATAGTCCTAAAGTTAACTATTTTAAAAGTTTTACTTTTATTAGTAGTCTACTCTTTAGATCTAGAACTAGTATCTAGTAGAAGGTTATTAGTATTAGCTTTAAGTAAAAATTCTCTTACTAATTTATAAGTAGCTATTTTTAATTTTTTTAGTACTTTTAAAGCATCTACTATATTTAATTACTTCTAGAAATAGCTATTTAGAGAGGTAATATTTTTAGGTTAGAGTATTCCTACTTTAATAGTAGGTTCCTAGTTAATATTTTTATAGAATAATATCTACTTATTAAAATAAAAAAAGTCTATTAGTTTAATAAAAAAAAAGTTATAAAATAGATAATTAAAAAACTTAATTAACTATATCTTATCTAAAGGCTATTAGATAATAGTTTATTAAGTAATAAGATTAGAGAAAAGTATACTAGTAATAGAGTTAACGTTATAAAATATAATAAAAAAACTAGCTTAACTAAGTAAGTATACTAGCTTTATATATTTTTATACTTATCTCTTATAGCTTATTCTAGAGATAGCTTAGTAAAGAGACGTATACACTTTAGAGCTAAGATATTAAAATAATAATAGTAGTAATACTATAAGCTTTAAACTTAAATATAGTAGTTATATAAATAAAGCGTAGAAAAACTAAGCTAATAACTAAAGCTTACTAGCTTACTAGGCTTATTTATTAGGAGAACTTTAGTATCTAGCCTACTATAGTTTAGAGTAGTTAAGTAGTCTTAGATAGAGGCCTAAAATTAGAAAAAAAGTATTATAGGTAGATACTTTTATAGTTTTTAGTAGACCTAAAGATAGGTTTAGAGTACCTATAGATCTTATTTAATATAACTTAAACCCTAGAATAAGAGTCTATAAAAACTATATATTTTAAGTTTATCTTAAATACTTTATTATTAAAGATACTATATAGCTAAGTAGATAAGCGTATAGCTTAAAAAAATAGCTTCTATATATAGTACCTACTAATATAAGTTTCTATATACGCTAAGTATCTAAGTATTAGTTTTAGTACTATTAGTAGATAGAATAGTATTTATAGAGACTTTAGAGTATAAATACTATAATACGTTTCTAGTAGTAGCTATATATAGCTAGGTACTTTACTAGTAAAAATACTATATAAAGTTATCCTACTAGTTATTAAGGCGTAACTAGTTAGAAAGGTAAAAAAACTTAGATAATATATATCTATATATTACCTATAACTTTATTATACTTTTTATACTATTATACCTCTTAAAATAGCTTAAAGCTATAAATAAGGTATAGGGGTATATATTAGAAGCGCTATAGAATCTAAGTTAAATAGTAGAAAGTAGAATATACTTTATAATTAAGAAGAGTAAAGTCCTTAAATAAGTTAGTAGGATTATCTAAATATATAGCTTTAAAATACTAGAAAGGTAGTAGTAGTACCTTTTAGCTAATAGATATAGGGTTTAGTTATAGGAAGTAGCTATTAGTCTATTAAGTATAGTATTAGAAGATAGCGTAGGTAGTAAAACTTAATATATTTTTTCTAGCTATTTAATACTATACTTTAAGCTTCTTTAGTATATAATAGAGCTTATATAAAAAAGTAACTTATATAATAGTTTTTAGGGGCGCTATTATATAGATACTAAAGGCTTTAATCCTAAATTATTTTATTATATTAAGCTATATAAATTAAAACCCTTATATTAATTTAATATAAAATCTATAGGTCTAAGACTTTAAAATATTAGAAGGAGGAAGCTAGTGCTACTTAGATAGTAGCTATAGTAGGCTTTTTTATAAGCTAGGTATAATAGTAGCTTCTTTATATAATATATAGTAACCTTATACTTTACTAAAAATATATAGCTACTTTTTAGCTTTAGTAACTACACCTAAAAAGTTATTTAGAGTAGAAAATTATTCTTATAATTATCTAGTAGGTGTTAAAGTATAACGGTTACTTTAAAATAGTTTTTAGATCTAAGCTTATAAGTAAGTATATTTACTTTAGTAGTAAGAGCTATACTTTTATTATTATATTATATATAAGGGATTATTCTAATAATAATACGTATGTAGTATAGTAAAGTAGAAAGAGAATAGAGTTAACTAGTAGTGTATACTATATATAGTAGTACTAAGTAGACTAATAAAATATAGTAAGAGCTAATCTTAATTACTTAAGTTAAGTACATTTTCTAATTATATTACTAGACTTTATTCTTAAGTATACTATAATTATTTAGTGCTATATTATTTTTATATATATTCTATAATACTAATTTTAGAAATTATAAGCTATTAGTAAGTACTATATAT